>JAJKFI010011677.1:0-12882 GCA_029204185.1 Lerista edwardsae
ACAAAACAAAACTCACAGAGGTATAATTTTTAGAATATAGCTATAAAATATTCCAAGAACATGGTCACTCATGTTATTTTAGGTAGCAATCCTATTCATATTTCCTTGGAATTGAATTTAATGCAACTTGCTTCTGAGTAGCCATGCACACAATTGCATGTAAGGTTGGTAATAAGAACCATGCTACTGAGTGGCTTCTCATGCTGGTGATGGGATGTAACAGCCAGTTCAGCAGAACAAGAGGCTGCCGGGATAAAGGTGCAAACAAGCAGGCCTTCTTGGGGGACTCTGTATGCAGGTGCTTTTATGCAAAGGCTCAAAGGCGCTGAGCAAATATGAGAGAACTGGAATGTTAAGTGGCTAGGGAAAACATTACATGGGAGGCATAACAGAAACCTGGTGGAATGCAGAGGCACAGTGGGACACCACAATCTCAGGTTATAAACTCTAGGAGGGACAGGGAGGGGCGTGTTGGAGGTGGGGTGGCCATCTATGTCAAAGAAGGGACAGATTCCAAAAGTGTAGAGATCGAAGGCGGGTCCAACACCACTATAGAATCACTGTGGGTTAAACTACTAGGCTCAAGGAGTAATGTAATAGTGGGGGTATGCTATCATCTCCTTGATTAAAGAAGTACCTAAAAGGGACCTTGGAATGAGGACTGCATACTGCCTCTGTCTCAATAGTAAACGTTTTTCCAAAGTTGCTAAGAAATGTTTGAGAGCGCAATCCTAACCTGGAGTTAGGCTGGCAGAGTTAGGCCAGCAAAGTTTGGCTTGCATCAGGGCCACCATAAAGCTCATTTGGACCATTCTCAGAGTTAGGGAGGATGGCGCACCTCTGTGTGCTGGCCTCTCTGACTCCAAGAGGGGTCTAAACATACTTTACAGTATCCCTGTGCCGACCAAACATTGCTGGCCTAACTGTGCCGGCCTAACACCAGGTTAGGATTGCACTCTGAGTGGAATAGCAGTACCTATCACCGAGTTCAGGCACAAGTCCCTAGACCAGGCTCTGGGGGGAATTGCCCTCAACTCATAATGTAGTTGTTATGAGTTGAGGTTTTGCCTAAGTTCATTTTGCAGTCACTTAAAAGAACAAAAAAAAAACCCCCACTCTTTTTAAAAAGGAAGCTCTCCAGTGGCTACTGCATTTGAGTTTGACCTCTTTTATATGTTTCGCATAAGTGAGAGACAAGGTCATGCCTGAATGTTGTGCCAAGGCCAAACACAACATGAGGGTTCACCACACCATGATGATGGGCTGGCATGTCATTCCTTATTGCTCTGCAAAAGGCCTGAGGTTTAAGGCACCTGAGTAAAATATGCTCAAGAGCTAAAAACCACTCTATGTGCCTAATGTTGGTTTGTTAGCCACAGGACAAACTCACCCATGGATGACTCGTCCATGGCTAGAGATGGTTTTTGGGTTGCTGGTAACACATACAAACACAAAGTGCCTCCAGAAATTAAAATAGATAACTTTTCTAGTAAGAAATAATATCATAGCTGCATCTGGAGGTGGCAGGAGGTGTGGACTGATGGTTGAGCTGCTGGTACTGCCTGCAGCTAAGCAGGAGAAGACAAGGTGTGGTCTGTTTTTTGGATGGGAGACAGAATGCCAGGCTGTGACAAGCTGCAGTACCTGTTGTGGCAGAACGGAGTCACTGTGGAGCTGATTCGCCAGTGCGGGAAACTCAATGTCACATGGCCAGAGCAGAGAACCACACTGTGAAGGCTACATCTGAGACTGAGGATTCATATATATTTGTAAAAAAATGGTGGTTTAGACTAGCCTGCCCATGTAAGCCGCCTTGGGCATTTGCTTCAGCATGGGAAAGGCAGGGTATAAATTCTTCTAAATAAATAAATAAATGAATGAAATATGCTATATCATCTACCAGGTACACTTTTAAAGCATGAAAACATTTACAAAAAAAAATAAGAACTTGGAATAAAAACACATAACACTGTTCTCTGCCCTTTCCATTTTTTTTTTTCAAATCACAAAACTGCACAAAAAATAAAATCATTTTCAATGGCAATAGGCTTTCTTTGCAATCAGGGAGTTTTTGGTCCAGTTGATGTGAATTTCATCCCTGTTTGCAGCATCTAATCTATATGTGTCTCCCTTTATTTCGGGGATATCACCTTTTCCAGCAACGTGGGCCAAAATGCTACAAGTACTTGGGAAAACACCGCCATCCCCGGTAGCACAGCCATTGATTTATTACTTGCCATTACCAACCACATTCAAAAGGTCAGCCTCAACAAGGGGCTGAGGGACCGGGTGCTGGCCAGCCATTCCTGAGCTGCCCTGCTTCCTGGCCATGCCACCCCCCCACCCCCACACCCACACCCCAAGCACTCTGCATTTGCACTAAGTCCAGGGAGAGAGTCTCCTTGTGCTCTAAAATCCTGCCTGGCAGGGTGCTGGACCACTGGGAGAAACTCCCCCCAGTTGTGAAGGGAGTGTTTGTTTATTCAAAAGGGTTTACTATATTTGCTGTGCTTGTGAAAGACCCCTGGCCTGGCTCTAATTATAGACATCAGGTCACAGAAAGGGAGTTTCTGCATTCAGTGGCTCCAAGCACAGCAGGCTCCAGTGAACGGGGATTCCTGACAGAGCACTTCAGAGGGAGGGTGGGGCACAGCGGGATTCCTGCTCCGTTTCTGGAGCTCAGCCACACACTCGGAGGTGTCCTGTTCCTGTAACTGATCAGAAGTTCAGCAGGGGCACTGCAAGGAACGCATTTTGGTCTGTAGGGTCATGTGCAGGGGTGAAGTAATCCAAGGGGAGTACAGGTGCCGGCTTCTACCTCTCCCAGGTTCAGTGTTCTTCTGGCTGAGAAACGATTGGCCCGGAATCCCAGCTGACCAATCAGGTGCTTTCAGGAAGCTAGAAGGAACTCAGCAACCTGTTGTGTGGCTTCTATTCATCTTGTTTGGAAAGAGAGACGTGTGGCACTTTCCTGCAGTCTAAATGAGCTTCCTTGTTCAGAGGCAGCATTCTTTCAAGTACCCAATGTTGAGGACACAGAACAGAAGTGGGCAGTTCCTCCACTTTTTTGGGGGGGGGGGGGTGAAGCCACCCTGCTTGGAAGCTTTCCCCAGTTGGCCAGTCCTCACCTCACAACGTGGGACTAGATGGAACTTTGAGCATTATTATTGTGAGCACACACGCTCAAATACTTGTTTGCCTTTCTGCCCTGCCAGTGGTGTTTCTCAGCCGAATGAGAAGAGGGAGGCAGGTGGCTTTGAGTATATATCCAGCTGATCGAGACATGTGCTCACCAACCAGCTCAGAGGGAAATGCCCAGAAGCATCACTATGGGGGGGGGCAAAGCTCTAAGTTTTGCAAGGAGCCTTACCTTGCTGTGTAAATCGGTTCTCTCCCTTGCTGTGGTAGCCAATAAGCAACACTGAGGCATTGCTGTCCCTGTGAGGATGGGCTACAACTGAGAAGGAGAAGAGCGATTTACATGGCAAGGTAAAACTCTCTGCAAAACTTAGAGGTCCACCCAGTGGTGTCATCTAAATGATTTAAGAACAGGAACTCATTTTTGATTGGCACGTGTCAGTGGGACTTCCCCACTGCAGCCCTTCCCCCTTCCCCTAGGAATCCGGAGTCTCTCCCTTTAACCCTCTGAGTGCCGGCCAACCAAGAAGAAAAGCTCTTTGCAGAGGAATCAGGAGGGGGGAGGAGGGAGAGTGAAGTGGGTGGAGTCAGCCCTAATTTTAACTAGTGGAACTAAGTTCCCCCGCGTTCCCCCTGCATGACATCACTGGGTCCACCCCCCCTGTAGGGACGCTATTGGTTCCACCTTCAAGAAATGAAAGCACAGTGACAGCAACCCATGTTCCAGGTGTCACAGGAGAGTAAAGCTAGGCAAATGCCCATCCAGAAAATTGCCTTGGTCAGTTTCCCCCCTGAGCAGGTAGAGATTTACAGCTGGATGTAGTCCATCCAGCGACTATCTTGGTGTCAGCTGGAACTGAGACAAGGAAGACATTGTTTATGAGCTAGCAACAGTAGAGGCAGGATCAGTTGGGGCCACACCATGCAGGTGTACAGCTGTTAAAAGGCCAACTGCACATATGTGAGCCAATGACATCATGGGTTTATGCCAATTGCTCCTGGTCATTCAACGTGGTGTTGCCCCAGTCAATCCAGAAGCCACAGCCTCAAGTGATTATTGGCCACTTTCTTACTCATTAGTTAATTACTAGCCACCTACTCCTACAGCTTGATTATCCCTTATCCAGACTGCTTGGGATGGGAAGGTGTCCGGATTTTGGATTTTTCTGGATTTCAGAATAACTGCACAACTATAATGAGAAATGCTTCCTCTTGCTCTTTTCACTGTGACCCATTTGGTTGTCTGCCGGCCTCTTTGATAACTATGATCAACAACATCTGTATATGCACCCACGACAGAGCAGAGAACAGAACTTATAGCCTGTACATGTCCTTGCTACAGAAAGTTTTTTTTAAAAAGTCGTTGACAAAGATGTCTGGATTTCAGGATAGTCTGGATTTTGGATATCCAGATAAGGGATCATCTACCTGTATTGGATGCATCCAGTGGTGTCATCTAAATGATTTAAGAACAGGTACTCACTTTTGATTGGCACGTGTCGGGACCCGCCCACCGGAAGTGACGTCATAAGCCAGAAGTGATGTCGTGGCAGGAAGTGACATGAAAAAAGCCCTTTTTGAGGCCTCAGATGATTTTAAACTGACCCAACAGTTGCAACAGTATTCCACAGCACCCCCAGAACATGTTAAGGAGGCCTGGCATCATGTTAAAACCCCAGAGCAACTCATTTTTCAGTGGCAAGGAAAGGAAAGGCTCCGCTCGCTGCCTGCCTGCCTGCCTGGCTCTGAGAACATGCAGGCAACTCAAACATGCAGGAAATTCAAACGTTGCAGAGGGCGGAGTCGACGAGTGGGCAGGCGAATGGGCGGGGCCAGCTGTAATCCTAGAAACCGGTACTCGCGTACCCCCGCGTACCCCCTGCATGACATCACTGGATGCATCACACGAACGCCTGTGGGAAAAGGAGCTGGTCAACTAAAAACCTCTCTACAAAACACTCTGATACTATTATAGAGTGATGCCGGGCACATTCTCGAAACTACTTCATTGTATGGTGGGTGTTAAGGAATTGTTCCCAGTGGTGATTGTGTAGCTAATGCTGGCATAAGCAAAAAGGCAATTGCCACACACATGGCTAGAAGACACACGCCAAAAGTGCTGGGCAGCACCGTCATCAAAATGTACCTGAACTGAGAGGCTTCTTAAAACAGGCTTCTTACATACAGTATTCCCCAATCATCTGCCACTTTCTCTGAATTGCTGGTTTTATTTTTAACTCCATAGCTTAGCTCATATCATGAGCCTCCGTCCACTACTGCAAATAAAACAAAGGGCTCTGTCCTCACCCCCAGGGAATGCTCAGAGCTGAGTGTCAGAAACAAAATGGATGTGTTGACATTTGCCCGGTCAATAAAGGCCAACGGACTGAGTATCAGAATGTGCAGACTCTGGAATCCAGCGCAGGCTGGCTTGTATTATTCTTTGCTACTCTGAAGTCTAATTACTCAAAGCTGATGATTTTCAAACTGTGTCGGTATTCGGAAAACAGTTTATCTCGGGCTAAAGTTGTGACACTGTTGGGCTCCAAGAGATAAAAGAAAAAACAAGAGGTACCAAGAGGAGCAACTACTGAAAAAGCACAAGTTTTCATAACTAGCACTTTCTGCCACAAAGAACGCCTTGGGTATTTTAGTTTTGAGGAGGAAAAGTGAAAGATAAACCTTTTAAAATAACTTAATTTGCAAATTTAAATAAATTAATTAATTTGCAAATGCAAAGGAGTTGCATTTGTGCTTCTGCTACTTTATGTTTTTGTGGTTAAAAGGGGAACTGCAGTCAGCCAAGGGAATGAAAACTACCACTATTAAAGTGGTATTAAAGTGGTATTAAAGCAGCTTCTATGCCTGAGAGAAATTTTCAAAGGAGTGAGTACATGAAAAGATAATCCTCCTGTATCATGAGTAGGGGTGGTTTTTCGTGATCAACACAGAACACTAAATAATGAGAATTTATATTAAAACTAAATTCAGCTCAAAATGCGAAATAAAATGCTTTTGCTTATTCTTGACAGAGTTTGATACAAATTTAGATCAATTTCGCAAAAATAACACCACTTTTGTTTATTTTTGACAGTTTTGAGGAATCCACATATAGTTTTCAGTAAGGGATCAAGAGGAGGAGTGGCAGAAACAGGAGGAAGCTTGCTTAAACTTGCATGAACACACATGTTCATAGTTCAGAGTGCATGCTGGGACAACTTTAATGGGATGTGGAAGTAATAAGTAGCAGTTTCTTGATGCTCCAAGCAGCAATCAGAGTGCAGCTTGAGAATTTTTGAGCAGTTTATTTCGGGCTAGGGTGTTTGTGTCAATAATTGCTTGCCTTTGTATGGCCATTCACCCTTATATATTACGCTGTTTATACAATTTGTAATTAAAATTTGGATTAAAACACGTAATACCATAATTTGCTATTTTAATCAAGAAATTTTGGAAAAAGTATCACCAACCCCCCCCCCCAATCATGAGGTAAACCATACATTCCATAAGTGGTGTTTCCATGATAGCCAGCCACCTTTTTCCTTTCTGGGCCCACATTCTTCTGGGCAAGAGCATAACGGATCTGCGGTTGGCTGGACTTGCCCAAGCACTTCATCCTACAGTAAATGGAATGGGTAGGTTGGGACTCTGTAGTTTGCAGATCCAGTCAGTGCTCACACATAGAGCGACCACATTTTAATGGCTCATCCGCTGTTCGTTTGACAGCTAGAGCAGACTGTTGAGGCAAGCAATGTTTTCCATCATTGTGCTTTTATGCCAGCAAATGCGTCACCTGTCAAATGCAGGGGGCTATGGAAGAGCTCTGGTTGGGACCTGAGAAAGCTTGTTGAAAACTATGGTGGTGTCAGCAAGTATATTCAGGGGGTGGGGGGGTGGGGAGGTATTCCTACGGATCATCAAGACTTGGCATCGATGTAGCACTACCTGAGCGTTTAAGGCACTCCACGTCTCTCCTTTTGGATACAAACCACTGGCAAACACATACATACAACTGTAGCTTTTTGTTTCAAAAAACACTGAGAGATGGTGCAGTTAATGGGTTACAAACAGAGGATGCAACAGTTGCTGGCAATTATAAATTTCTTTGAATATATAGGGGGAGACATGCAGCTGTTTGAGTCATTGTGGTTACCATTTTGCTTTGTCAAAGCACAGAGCAAAACATAAGACGGTCCACAGCGTCATCATATTTGGTGCGTAGCACTGACGCAACATTGTTGTATCGGCGCCACCCCCACGTCAGCGCTAAAGCTCTCAAGCCAACACTACGAGTAGTTAATGGGGTTGACACCATATGTCATCTCATTTGGGTGACATCAACACTAGTTGATGTCTCTGGTGGGAAGTTTGGTCACTGTTGGTCACTAACTTAGATGACTTTTAAAGTGGATTCTAAATCTTCATGGTGGACTATAGTCTATCAGTGGTTGTTAACCATGTTGGCCACATTGAACCTCCAGGTGCACGGGCAGTATGTCACTACTATGTGCAGGGGAGGGCACTGACATTCGTCCGTTGCTCGAGGGAAATATTCACTGCATTTATTTTCTGGCCATTCATTTCATGTCATGACTATTACTGTCTCAGCCTCACCTCCTGTACAGGGTTGCTGTGAGGGCAAAAGAAGTGGAGGAACCATGCACACCACCTTTAGCTCCTTGGATGAAGGATAGTATAAAATATGAATGAATGAATGAATGAATGAATGAATGAATGAATGAATTTGCCTGGGGGGGGATTGTTGCAGTTTCACACCACACACTCCAGAACTGGTTGAAACTGGCATTCCGTCTCTCCGTCTTCAAATCAGATAGAGCACCTGCGTGTCCTTGGGGTGCAAAGCTTCCCAGCTTGTTAGTGCAATCTGCTACACAGTAGCTGAACTCCCTTTAGTTAATGTAACATAAGCAGGCAAAGTTTCTCATGGGAAGCGCTGACTAGCAAATATCTACTTTCTCATGAGATCATGATGTTCAAAGGGTCACCCCATTGGGTAACATGGGGCACAAGGGTCTCCAGGTATCCACCTACCAGATATACTCTAGCTGCACCCTTTGTTCTTCTGTCTGTACCATGTGTGCGCACTGAAACTGAGAATGTAACAACATGCGTTGAAAAGCCGCTTGTACGCGGCAAGCCTTCGCCGGCTTTTGCTGACCGGCAAACAGAACTTCTTGCTTTCTGACTATCGCTACTGTAACCAATAAAAGACTTTGTTATGGAAATGTAGCGATCTCGTCGTTTCTCCGCTCCGCTCGCGCGAGGCAAGCGCTGAATGGGTCCACAAGCCCCCAACTCTGCTACAAACAATTCAAACAAACAACAGGTTATGGGGGTCCATAACTTCAACAGGTTATGGAAGATTCAGCCGTAACCCTGTAGGGGTTTGCTGCGGACCCGATCCACGGAGCAGAGACTGAGTTGTGAATGTGGCTGCATTCCTACACTCGCGGACATACTAACAGATGTCTGATGAGGAAGGAGCTACCGGTGGAATCAAGCAGGAGACAGAGGAAGTCAAGGTAGAAGACCTTGGTGACGAGGCGGGGGAAGGAGACGTTGGCGACCCAGGAGAACCCGAGCAATCCGGGGAAAGTGAGGAGAGCGACTCAGACGATCTCGGACCTCTCTTACCCCCACCAGGGGGGGTTCCCGACGGCCAAGCACCAGTCCCGCCACCGCCGCCGCTCGTCCCAGGACAAGGTCCTTTCTTCCCTCTGATACCCCCTCAAGTTCCACCGTTGCAGCCCGCTGCGCCCGGAGTCGGGATGGCGCAGCAACCTCCCGCCGCCCCGACGGCGCCTTTCATTGCAATTCCACTTCTCAACGACAGCAACTATGTGCAATGGGCACACAAGATGCGGTTGCTGCTGGAAAAAGACGACCTTTGGCAGCGCACTCAAGCGCTCCCCGCGAACCCTGCAGAAGAAGCAGCTGACAGGAAGGCAAAAGCGACCATCGGTCTTGCAATCTCTGAGGACCTCTTGGTTTACGTTCAAGATCTTGGACATGCTATGGACTATTGGACCACATTAAGAGAGTTGTTTGCACGCGCATCCCTGACTTCCAGCATGGTTCTGACGCGCAAGCTGTGGCGAACGCGTCTTGAACCGGGAGGCGACTTACGAGTCCACCTAAGGGCAATGCAGCAAAACCTCAAAGATCTTGAGGCAATCGGGGAACGTGTTGAGGAGAGGCTCAAAGTATTTGCAATCCTCAATTCCCTGGATGAAACTTGGGACATGTTTACCCTGACTTTGGAATCTATCCCTGCAGCACAACTGACGGTCACCCTTGTTGTCGCACGGCTTCTCGAGGAAGCGGACAAAAGGAAAGACAATCAGAGAGAGCGAGAATTCCGAAAGGGGAAAAACAACATTCCTGGGAAAAAGCAGCAGCAGCCGAGGAATGAGTCCCAGGCGCAAGTGTGCGCCAGTGCGAGACAGTGCTATGTATGCGGATCAACCCAACATCTCGCATACCAGTGTGCCAAGAAGAAAGGAGGCTCTAAAAAGGAGAAAAAGCCCCAAAGTAAGCAGGGCACGGGGCAAGGACAGTTTCCAAAGCCCCATGCACAGCAACCCAAAGCGAGTATCGCTTTCGTGGGTTCAACGGAAGGTAGGCGCACGCGAGCATCCTGGTTGTTGGACTCGGGAGCAAGCCACCATATCGTGACTTCCGCTGACTTACTCACGAGTAGGTGCGAGACGGATCGTGAAACTGTCGCACTCGCAAATGGGACAACAGCGCCAGTAAAATGCGCTGGAGAGGTTTTCCTGCCACAACTGCAGACTACCTTGAGAAATGTGCTGTGTGTGCCAACAATGTCAAGAAATCTGCTTAGCCTTGGCACTCTCCAAGAAGATGGATTTAAAGTGACTTTCCAAGACGACGTCTGCGCACTTGAGAGGGGGAATCTTTGCGTGGCTGTCCCCCGAGTGTATCGGCTGTTTGTACTTGGAGCGGAGACTACAGGGAAGCAACAGGCAACTGTGTGCTTCAATCAACCAAAGCACCGATTCTGTGGACATCTGTGGCACCTGCGACTAGGACATTTAAATCATGACTATGTGAGGAAGACAGCTGAACTTGTGCACGGAATGGACTTAAAAAATTGCGATGCTTTTGTGGACTGTGATGTGTGTAAATTGACTAAATCGCATCGAGCATCCATCCCGAAGTTCAGCAGCCGCCAGACTCAGACCCCCTTACAGCTGGTGCACATGGACTTAATTGGACCTTTGAAGAAGACAGCAGGGGGGGGCGCAGTATGTTCTTACGCTCGTGGACGATGCGACGAGGTATAGTTTTGCATTTTTAATGCGCCAGAAGTCTGAGGCTTTTAATAAAATCCGCAATTGGGTCAGGTGGGCGGAAAGGCGGTTTGGAAATCACCTAGTGGCGATTCAAACCGACCGGGGAGGTGAATTTCTGAGCAGGGAGATGTCTCAATGGTTGGAAGAGCAGGGCATCACCCACAGGCTCACCGCTCCCCGCACCCCAGAGCATAACGGGGTGGCGGAGAGGAAAAATGGTGAGCTACAGGGCATGGTCAGAGCGCTAATGGAGCAGTCAAAACTACCCAAAGGGTTGTGGGGAGAGGCGATGAAATATTCTGTATTTATTTCAAACCGAGTTTACCACCGTTCAATTGACGGGGTCCCCTACACCAAGCTGTTTGGCAAGCCTCCCAATCTTGCATTTCTAAAGACGTTTGGATCATACGCCTTTGTACATGCAGATCGGGAAACACGCAGAAAAGATGACCCGCGTGCCAGGCGGCTGCAGTTCATTGGGTTTGAACCGAATTGCAAAGCGCTAAAATTCCTCAATCCTGACCACAAAACTGTCACAATATCTAACTCCTATGATTTCTCTGAGCAAAGTTTGCTGCCAGATCATGCTGACAGAACAGTCAGCATCCCCACACAAGCTGAAGAAAGTGGGGGGGAGGCAAGATTAGAAAGCATTCCCGATCATCCAGCATCACCTCTGCCAACTCCCGCCACACCAGCACGTCCTGACAGGCTGCTGGAAGAGGGGGGGGCCACTCCGGGGTTAGATACGAGCACGTCTTCAGAGGAAGCTACACCGGAACAAACTGTTCCGACCAGACGCATCCTTCCTCCAAGGGCTTTGCGTGGGGTTCCACCCCAAAGATTAACCTACCAGGTAGAGGCAGGAAAGGTACCTCAGACATTCCAAGATGTAATGGAGTTACCGCAAACCCAGAAGGAAGAATGGCTCCAGGCTATTCAGACTGAATTGAGGGCAATGCACGACTTAGAGGTCTTTGAACCAGCAACATTACCAGCTGGAAAACATGCAATTGATTCCAGATGGGTATTTGTTCTCAAGGATAAGGAAGGTGCTGAGCCGTTAAAGAAAGCACGTTTAGTGATCTGTGGCTGTAAACAAATCCCAGGTGTAGATTTCGAGGAAATCTATTCACCCACACTCTCAGCCACCACGCTACGCGCAGCGCTTGCCGTAGCCGCCAGCAAAGGTTTCCAAGTTCACCATTTTGATGTTGGGACAGCTTACTTGCACGCAGACCTGAAGGAAGAGGTATACATCACAATACCTCCAGGGGTGCAAAGCGATTACTCACATTTTCGCCTCAGAAAAGCGGTTTATGGGTTGGAACAAAATGGGAGGAGCTGGCACTTATGCCTTAAGGAGCAGCTGCAAAAATTGGGGTTCACCCCCTCTACAGCTGATCCATGCCTTTTCAAAAGGGGAAAAGGAGAGAAATTGTGTGTTCTGTTATGTTTTGTTGATGATTTGCTGGTCCTCGCAAAGACACAACAACAGATCAATCAGATCACACTACAACTGCAAAAGACATTCACACTTAAATGTCTTGGTCCTGTCAGTCAGTACCTAGGGGTAGAAATCGAACGCACAACTGACAGTGCTGGTTTTCTCCTCAGTCAGGAGAAAAAGATTTACGATCTACTCCAGATGTGGGGCATGCAAGACTGCAAGGTTGTATCAACTCCAATGGTGATGGGGAGGGGGGAAAAAGCAGAAGAGTCTGCACCATTTCCAAACCAGAACATGTTTCTTTCACTGTTGGGTTCACTCACACATCTTGCGTGCTGGACGCGCCCAGACATTAGCGTTGCAGTCAATCACCTGAGCAGAAAGGCTGCAAATCCCACCCAGGCAGATTGGATAGCCTTGAAACGCATCCTCAGGTACTTGAAAGGCACAAGCACCCACAAGTACCACATCACCCCAAAAGGAGCACTGCAATTGGAAGTTTTTGCAGACAGTGACTTTGGGGGGGATGACACAAGGAGATCTACCACAGGCTATGCCATACGCCTTGGGAATTGCGTGATTGATTGGGGGTCACATAAGCAAAAGACTGTCGCATGTTCTACTCTAGAGAGTGAGTACACAGCACTAAGTCATGTGACCAACTACCTACACATGCTCAGGCAATTGATGTCGGATTTGGATGCTCCACAAACAAATCCAATCCGAATCTGGATGGACAATCAATCCGCAATCCAGATTGCTGGGTCAGAACGAATCCGGATGCACTCTAAGCATGTTGACATAAAGCATAAACATGTCAGAGAAGCAGTCCAAAACGGGGACATTGACGTGCTTTACTGCCCATCGCAAGAGAACATCGCGGATATCCTGACCAAAGCACTTCCTGCGCCACAATTCAAACAGGCAGTGCAAATGTTAGATTTGGCACCAAAGGAT
>JAJKFI010011679.1:0-10759 GCA_029204185.1 Lerista edwardsae
CCAGGTTAGGATTGCGCCCTCAGTCTCTCAAGTGAAGGCTGCCTGTTCCATCAGGGTTTAGAGCTGGGCTTGGCTTGTGAAGGAGATAACCAAGGATGCCACAGGGGGCTGCTGAAAGATGTGGCCAGCCCAACTGTAGGCTGAGCCCCAAGAACACGGCCTTATCTGGGGCTGGCTGTCAGGCCAGCTGATCTTGGCAGACCCTGAGAGCTGTGGAGGACAAACAGCGGCATTGTGGATGTCGTGTGTTCCGTTGGCTTCCAGCATCCCCATCTTCAATAGCAGGAAACAGTGTGCTTTGCTGATGCTGACGGACGAGCCGCTCGCAGCCAAGCAGCGTCCGTCTCTTCCTGCTGCCGCCTCCCGCGCCACAGAGCACGTTCCTCGGTGTCTGGACGCCTCTTTGCCAGAATATTATGTTGGTTTATCTGTTTTCAAAGTTTCACCTATTCCTGGAGAATGTACTGAGCTTAGAAAATGGAGCAGCTGACTGCAAGTTTTAAATAGCTTCTATTAAAAAAATAGATGGAAAACAGTGCAAAAGTCAGGATCAAAGACTTTTAGGAAACAGCTTGTGACACAACAGCTTGTGGTTTGTTTTGCATGAAATGTGGCACCCTGGTTGCCTCTCAGAGAACTCGGCCCGTATCCAAGGTCTTCCTTGCAAACCTGTTGAGGATCCCTGCACTGTCAGAAATGCAGCAGGTCTGTGTTCAGGATAGGGCGTTTCTGACTGTGGCTTCAATACTTTGGAGCTCTGTAGGGAGAAGTCTGCTTCCCCCCACCCCCGGGTGTCTGGATGCTGGGCAAAAGTTCTTTTCTTTCAGAGAACCTTTGGAAATCTCTCTGCTTTGTGGGTGTCCTTTCTAGTTATTTTGCTGAGGGTCTTGATTTGTTTGTTTTTGTTTTACTTTCTGCTGCTTTAATTAATTTGGAGTTGGTTAATAATTTTGGAGGTTATATTTTAATTGTTTCAGTATTAATAACATAAGGGTCCATCCAGTCCAGCTTCCTGTTTCTCACAGTGGCCTGCCCGGTGCCTCTGGGAGCACACAAGACCACAAGATACACGGATGAAGATACACGGTGGTTGCTGGGGCACATCGGTTTGACTCTGTCGAGCCGTTGCTTCGGCGACTTCACTGGCTGCCGGTTCTGTTCCGGGCCAAATTCAAAGTGCTGGTTTTGACCTTTAAAGCCCTTTACGGCTCGGGCCCAGGGTATTTGAGGGACCGCCTCCTCCCATATAATCCTACCCATACTCTGAGGTCATCTGGGGGGGGGCCCTTTTGACTGTGCCGCCACCAGGAGAGGTGAGAGGGGTGGCGGCCAGTAGGAGAGCCTTCTCGGCGGTGGCACCCCAACTTTGGAATACCCTCCCCTTAGAGTTAAGAACTGCTCCCTCTTTGGCAGTATTTCGGCGGGGGCTGAAGACCTTTTTATTTCAGCAGGCTTTTAGTTGCTGACAGGCTGGCTGGCTTTTTTTGCATCCTTTTTATATCTTTGTACATTTTATGATCCATGGATTGGCTTGTTGTATGTTTTATTTTTAATATTGTTTTTAATTATTGTTTTTAATTGATGGAATTATTTTATTGTGTTTTAATTTTGTAATGCCGCCTTGAGTGCCTTCGGGCAGAAAGGGGGGTAGACATTTAATAAATAATAATAAATAATAATGAAGACAACCTATTCATGATGACCATGTGCAGCATCTGGATTTTGGAGTGGCCCTGTTGCCACTCTGGGACAAGGTTTCTCTAAAATCCAGATATTGCATAGAGTCATCATGAATAGGTTGTCTTCAGCAGCGTCATGCAGCCGGAACGCTGGGCGGGAGGAACGGGTGAGCGGCAGCCCCCGCGGGGGCGGGGAAGATGGCAAAACGGAGCGGTACGCAATGGGCGGGCAGCCGCTCACCCGTTCCTCCTGCCCAGCGTTCCGGTTGCATGACGCCGCTGGTTATCTTCATCCACCTTGCAAAGCCCTTCCCCCCAGTGTAGTGATGCATTTTTATAAAATTAATAAATAAATCCAGTCCCCCCCCCCCCAGCGATGCTGGGGCAGTGTCCTTTGTTGCCTAGTGAGTGGTTTGGAGACAGCTTCAGTGAATTTTCGCTTTCTCTGTGGGGAAAGGAAAACTGGCGGATGCAGGCAAAGGTCACGCTGTGTCCCTCATCCCTCCATTCAGAAAAGCAGCTGGCTCATAAAGGAGCCTCCCTGGACAAGCCCTGGGCAAACAGCCTCCAGATGCTTTCGCACTTGTGCCTCACCCACCAGCCGGGGACTTCCCTTTGGCCCCACGGCAGTTAGAAACGGCTGACCCGCTCTTCTCTCCTAGAACAGCTCTGTTAGTTCTGGCAGAGGCTGTGAGGAAGTGCACGGAAAGACCACAATGGGAAGCACCCACGGAGATCAGAGCTCTCCTCTCTCCAGCTGCAGGCCACTTGACCTGGACTGCCCCGGCAGAGTAAATGTTGTGCACTGTCCCTTTAAGGGGCAAGCCCAGACGCTCTCAGGATGAGGTTGTGATGTGGGGAATCTCTGTTGTTTGGCGGCAGAAGCCTGCGGGAAAGATGGGGCAGGACAATCTCCGCAGGGGCCTGAACAGTCGGCTCAGAAGGCCAAGAGTCAATAAGGGAAAGTCACCCAGCGAAGTTGTGCTGGTGGTTGCCGCTTAGCTACTTATCAGTCCCAAGTGATCCTCTGGGCTTTTCCAGTGAAGATGAGCAATGCACAGTGGAGTTGCTAGGAGTGGGGGGTGCTGTCCTCACACACCCAGAAGCGCCGTGTGGGTTGTGTTTCTTAGAGCAAAGAACAAGCCTTAGGGCACAATCCTAAACTGAGTTAGGCCAGCATAAGCTAAACCAGCAAAGTTTGGCCAGTACAAGGGACACCGTAAAGTATGTTTGGACCACTCTCGGAGTCAGAGAGGCCAGCCCACAGACGTGAGCCAGCCTCCCTGACTTCGAGAGTGGTCCAAACACGCTTGATGGTGGCCCTTGTGCTGGCCAAACTTTGCTGGCTTAGCTTATGCCGGCCTGACTCCAGCTTAGGATTGCACTCTCAGTTAGCGACTGGCCTGATTCATTGTCACCAAGTGACCCTCAAAAGTGCTTTGTCTACAGCTGAAATTAGTAGGGGGAGGGAAACAGTCTGTGGGGTACCCTATTGTGTAGGAATCCAATTCATCCTAGATTTCCATTCTGTGGCTTTGTACAATGATAGTACAATGGGGTGCATCTCATTGCTTCTAGACCCGGGGTCAGCAACCTTTGCTGTTGCAGAGCTGCCAGGCTTCTAGGCAGTCTTTCAAACCTCCAAGTAGGTCATCGAGCTAAGAAAAAAGAGACTGGCAGAGAGAGACATACTTGGACAGAGAGTGATGCTCAAAGGAAGCTTCTGCTGTTTGTCTTCTTACACTGTGTAAGCCTTACAGAGACAGAACTGCAAGCTAGAATTCTTTCTTAGGACCACCACCAGCTGGGTGGATATATCTTTTTAGGACTCTGGGTTGGATGATGGTGAATCAGATTTGGCCCGCAGGCCTTAGGTTGCCTACCCCTATTCTAGACCCGAAAATGTCACTGTTCCAATTCTGTGTCTCACTCAAAACTTGAGGGCGCAATCCTACCCTGCAGAGAACCAGTGGGATACTGCAATCCCAGGCTATAAACTCTATAGGAGGGACAGGGAAGGGCGTGGTGGCGGAGGGGTGGCCATCTATATCAAAGAAGGGATAGAATCCAGCAGAGTAGAAACTGAAGGTGGGCCGGACTCCACCATGGAGTCACTGTGGGTTAAACTGCCAGGCCGTAAAGGCAAGGCAGTTTAACCTTATAGTTATAGTTAAAATAGTGGGGGGGTGCTATCGTCCTCCCGATCAAAAACTTGAAGGTGATCTTGAAATGAGGAAACAAATCAGGGCTGTGACCAAGAGAGGCAGGATTGTAATCATGGGGGACTTCAATTATCCTCATATTGACTGGGTCAACTGCTGCTCTGGTCAAGAAAGAGAGACCGGATTCCTTGACATGCTAAATGACTGTGCCTTAGAGCAGCTAGTCATGGAGCCGACCAGACGACAGGCGACTCTGGATTTAATATTGAGTGGCACTCGGGACCTAGTTAGGGATGTATGTGTTACTGAGCCATTGGGGAACAGTGACCATGCTGCGATTGGTTTTGCCATGCATGTCCAGGAAAGAGTGCAGAGCAAATCTGACACAAGAACCCTTGACTTTCGAAGGGCAGATTTCCCTCAGATGAGGAGACTAGTTAGACAGAAATTGAAAGGGAAGGTAAAAAGAGTCCAATCCCTCCAGGCTGCATGGAGGCTGTTTAAAATAACAGTAGTAGAGGCCCAGCGGAAATGTATACCGCAAAGAAAGAAGCGTTCGACAAGGTCCAGGAGGGTGCCTGCATGGCTGACAAACAAAGTTAGAGAAGTTGTAAAGAGCAAAGAAGCTTCTTTCCGTAAATGGAAGTCTTGCCCCAATGAGGAGAACAAAAAAGAACATAAACTCTGGCAAAGGACAAGTAAGAAGGTGATACGGGAGGCCAAGAAAGCATTTGAGGAACACATGGCTAGCAACATAAAAGGGAATAATAAAAGCTTCTTCAAATATGTTAGAAGCAGGAAACCTGCCAGAGAGGCGGTTGGCCCGCTGGATGGTGAGGGAGGGAAAGATGAGATAAAAGGGGACTTGGAGATTGCAGAGAAATTAAATGAATTCTTTGCGTCCGTCTTCACAGCAGAAGAACTTGGGCAGATACCACAGCCCGAACAGCCCTTCCTAACGAAGGAATTAAATCAGATACTGGTTAATAAAGAAGATGTTTTAGATCAAATTGATAAACTACATATAAATAAGTCACCAGGCCCAGATGGTATACACCCAAGAGTAATTAAGGAACTAAAGAACGAAGTTGCTGACCTCTTAACTAGAGTATGCAACTTGTCCCTTCAAACGGCCACGGTGCCAGAGGATTGGAGGATAGCCAATGTCACGCCAATCTTTAAAAAAGGGAGAAGGGGGGACCCTGGAAACTACAGGCCGGTCAGCCTAACGTCTGTTCCGGGTAAGATGGTGGAAAGCCTCATCAAAGATAAAATCCTAAAACATGTAGAGGAACAAGTACTGCTAAAGGAAAGTCAGCATGGCTTCTGTAAGGGTAAGTCTTGCCTCACAAACCTTTTGGAATTCTCTGAAAAGTTCAACAGGCACGTGGATGTGGGTGAACCTGTGGATATCATATACCTGGATTTTCAGAAGGCATTTGACACGGTCCCCCACCAAAGACTGCTGAAGAAACTTCACAGTCAGGGAGTAAGAGGGCAGGTCCTCTTATGGATCCAGAATTGGTTGAGGGCCAGGAAACAGAGAGTGGGGGTCAATGGGCAATTTTCAGAATGGAGAGAGGTGAAAAGTGGAGTGCCCCAGGGATCTGTCTTGGGGCCCGTGCTTTTCAACTTGTTCATAAATGACCTGGAGACAGGGATAAGCAGCGAGGTGGCCAAGTTTGCGGATGACACAAAACTTTTCCGGGTGGTAAAAACCAGAAAGGATTGTGAAGAGCTCCAGAAGGATCTCTCCAAGTTGGGGGAATGGGCAGCCAAATGGCAGATGCGTTACAACATATACAAATGTAAAGTGATGCACGTTGGGGCAAAAAACCAAAACTTTACCTATAGGCTAATGGGTTCTGAGCTGTCTGTGACAACTCAGGAGAGAGATCTCGGGGTGCTGGTGGACAACTCAATGAGGGTATCAACCCAGTGTGCGTCAGCAATTAAGAAGGCCAATTCCATGCTTGGGGTCATTAAAAAAGGGGTTGAGAATAAAACAGCCAATATTATCATGCCATTGTACAAATCGATGGTAAGGCCACACCTGGAATATTGTGTACAGTTCTGGTCGCCGCATCTCAAAAAGGACATAGTGGAGTTGGAAAAGGTGCAGAAGAGAGCGACAAAAATGATTACGGGGCTGGGGCACCTCCCTTATGAAGAAAGACTGCAGCGTTTGGGGCTCTTCAGTCTAGAAAAAAGGCACCTGAGGGGGGACATGATTGAGACATACAAAATTATGCATGGAAGGGATAAAGTCGATAGAGGGATGTTCTTTTCCCTCTCTCAAAACACCAGAACCAGGGGGCATCCGCTAAAACTGAGGGTTGGGAGAGTTAAAACAGATAAAAGGAAGTACTTTTTTACCCAGCGTGTAGTTCATCTGTGGAACTCCTTGCCACAGGAGGTGGTGATGGCATCTGGTCTTGATGCCTTTAAGAGGGGATTGGACAGATTTCTGGAGGAAAGGTCCATCGTGGGCTATAGGCAATGAATTGGATGGATTGTGCAACCTCCTTACAAAGGTGGTGGGCTACTGGTACCGGGTGCAAGGGAGTGGCAACAGGATGCAACAGGATCTTGTTGTCCCGTGCCTCCCTGGGGCACCTGGTGGGCTGCTGTGAGATATAGGAAGCTGGACTAGATGGGCCTTTGGCCTGATCCAGCAGGGCTCTTCTTATGTTCTTATGTTCTTACCCTGGAGTTAGGTTGGCACAGTTAAGCCAACAAAGTTTGGCTGACACAAGGGCCAACATAAAGTATGTTTGGACCACTCTTGGAGTCAGAGAGGCCAGCACACAAGTGTGCGCCATCCTCCCTGACTCCAAGAGTGATCCAAACATGCTTTACAGTGTCCCTTGTGAGGGCCAAACTTTGCTGGCCAAATTGTGCCGGCCTGACTCCAGGTTAGGATTGCCCCCTTACTTAATTGTCCTAGGCTGCATTTCACCTCTTGGGGTTCAACTCAGGGGTTGGCAGGGCAACTGCTGTCTTGTTTGTTTGTCGTCATTACATTTAGAGTGCAATTCTATAATGGTGTTGTGCCGGTGCTATGCTCTTGTGCCAGTCTAGCGCTGTTGCAAATGTGCTGTCAAGCACATCAGAGTCAGTGGTATGGCACTGGACTGGCACAAGCAGCAGCACCGACACACGGGCACCGCCGTGACCATCAGCCCGATTGACCTGCTAAAACAGCAGGGGCAGATCCAAGCAGCCCCATTGGGATGACTGGGGCTTATGCGGGTGTAAGGGGGAAACCTCCCCTTGTCCTGCAGTTTGCTGCTGCCGCCTCCTCCTAATGGGCTTTAGGATACAGCCCTGCTATGTCGGCCTTACTATGTCGGCACTGCTTAGGATTGGGCTGCCCATGACTACAGAGCGATGCCGGTTTTCCCACCGCCCAGTTTTTACAGGGTGATTTTGACATCTGACCTTGACACTGTCTTCAGTTTCACCACTGACATTTCCTCCAGCAGAGCCCTTGGCCATCCATGCAGGCTGCCCAAGAGCTGGACTTGCTCAACCCATGGGAAGCACTTGGCCACACTGCTCAGTTCCATTTCCTTGATCTTTGTCATCATGGCTGCAAGTGCCCCCTTCCCAGGAAGGCCAGCCTGGGCCATTCGTCTGCCAGGGAAGGAATGACTGCAGGGCTCTCGCTTCCCATTCTCAGCCAGCTGCCTGTCTGCTGAGCGAGGGAAGCAACCAGAGGATCAAGGACAGTGGTGTCATTCAAATGATTTAGGAACAGGAACTCACTTTTGATTGGCACTTGTCAGGAATCCAGAACCAGCCACAGAGCCCATTAGGATCCGGAACACCCGTTCTGGTCCATTCCCCCTGAATGACATCACTGATTAAGGACCATGGAGGGGGAGGGGTCATCATGGAAAGGGGTGAGCTGCCCAGCCCCAGACATCAGCCAGGGTGTGTGCACCCATCTCCAGAGAACTCTGTTGCAACTGGCAGTTTGCCTGGAGGAGAGGCCCCTCAAAGATTACATGCTACTCTGTTGTGCAGGAGAGCTCATGACAGTAATCCAATTACAAATGTCTGGGCTTGAAGGCCACGATCCAACGGGGTGCCTTTAACCTGGCGTTTCGCCAGTCTGCACTCTCAAAGGTTCCATGATCCAGAGCTTTCTTCCACAGATGGGGGTGAAACGTCAGGCAAAAGGCACCCTGTTGGATCGTGGCCTTTGAGCCCAGATGTTCTTAATTGGGCCATGGCACATTCCTGCCATAAATGCCTCAGTGCCTGGGAAGCGCATGTCAATCTTTAACCCAAAACTCACACGACTACTTCCTGGATTGTTATCGCTTGTAATCTGGTGGCCTTTTAGTAATCTGCAAACAAACATCTCGCCAATGAGCTCAGAGGCTTTCCCGCTAATCTGACAAGTCCAGGGTTGGGCTGTAATAAAGACTAGGAAATCTGCGCCCCCCCCTCTTCCCACCCCACCCCTCGAAGTGCCTTCATGGCACACTTGCATTTTGGAAGAGTTTGCAAACTGGCTGGTCGAATTTCAAATTACTGTAGGGACAAGGGAGTCCCAGCCTGTGTGCGCCCCTAGAGGGGGGTGGGGCAGTTTACATGGACAGGTAAGGCGCCTTGCAAAACGTAGCCCCCCCACCCCTCTAGGGACGCTACTACTCCCAGCAGATGCAGCCACGGGGTCTTGCATAAAACAACAGACTCTAGAAACTCCTTTGACTGCTACCGATTTTTTTTAAGCTGAGAACATTTCCTGTTTGTGAGAGTGACAATTTTTGTGTGTGCGTGCACACACACACACACACGCACGCACGCACATGCGTGTGTATGCCAAAGTTGAGCACATAGCCAAGTACTCAACTGTGATGATCCCCCAAAATGGTCACCTTGTTCAGAAGAGATGCTGACTGGTGGGTTGAGCTTGGGGGGGGGGGAGGCACCAGGCAACTTTCAACAGCCAGAGTCAACGCAGGGCTGAGCCTGTCCTGTAGATCTGGCAGAGCCGCCTTCCCTGAGTTTCTGGGCCTCGTTTGAAGATGCTCAAGAGCAGCAGCTTCCAGCTTGTTGGACGGTCATCCCGGCCCAGTCTGCAGTGGGGAGGGCTTGATGCACAGAGGAAAACTGCTTAGAGGTCCTGCCCCTCTCCTCTTGGATGGAGTCCTGTAGTGGGGGGGGGCAGCCCCTCATTGCTGGGGGGAAAAGGAACCAGTGTGATCTGTGTGCGGGAGATCCCAGGGGCATCGCCACAGTGAAAAGAGAGCCACTGTTCAGCCCAAGCGCCTCTGAAAGGCGGCAGTGTGTGTGCCAAGCGTGCCTGCCGGATGACTCAGTGAGACGGGAAGGCAGCTCCAGGGAAGAGGCGGCGGCTGGGCCGGGGTGGGGGGTCGTGTGTGGAGAGATACAGAGGAGAACAAAACCAGGGTGGGAGAGTGGAAGTCCAGGGCCACCTTAGCGGAGCAAGGCGATGGATGCCCTGCTCCAGGGTTCCTGCCACACGGCCTGCCAGGCTGGGCAAGACGGTGAGAAGCCCTGGATGAGCCACGATGCTCAGCCCCCACTTCCCAGCGCTGTCTGGCAGGGTCATCTCACACAGCGGCAGCCCTGTGCCCATGCGCCAGCCCACCTGGCTCCCTGAGAGGCGCTCCGGTGGGAAACTCCACGAAAGCATGCAGGGCCCCTGTGGAAGTACTCGGCTCCAAGGAGATACTTTTGGTGCACCCAAGAAAGGCAGCCACCTTTCACGTTCACAAAGAACAATACTAAATTGGGACTTTGGGCACAATGATTCTGAGCACAGGCAGATTTCCTTTCTGGGGGGCTTTGCTGGAACAACATTTCACTGGGGCAGAAATCACAACATCTGTGATTTGGGGCAGACAAGCTAAAAGTACTAAAAGGGAATTGAGAGCTTATGAATTGGAACTGGGGGCTCTCAGCTGACTGAGAATGGGATGAAGCCTGTAATTTAGAGCAAGTAGTTAGCACAAAGAATAGCTTTGCTCAATAGAATTATTCATTAACAAGCAAGTAGAAGCTTCAAAAGTTTGGCACCAAAAATATTTAGGGAGTAAAACCAATGCCTCTGCTCTAACAAGGCAAAACACTGAAGCAAGTGTAGATAGGTGAAGAAGCAAAAAGTAGATAACACAGGTGCCTCTGCTAACAAGGTAGGTTAATTAAAGGTGAAAAGTTTACAGAAAGTTGTGGCAAATTGCTCAGGTACATATTAAACTACACGCCCCTTGGAGCACAAAAGCTGATTTGAATGCACATGCGACGTCTGCAAGGGTGGGGGTACATGTCAAGGGGAAACATGTAGTAGGAGGACGGGAAGGCTGTAGCCTTGGAAGTAACTTAGCCAATGGTGAAAACGAGGAGGGGCTGCGCATGGAATAGGGTCTATATAATTTGTGGTTATGTATTGTTCGGAGAGGTGGTCTTGGACTTCAGTCCTGCCCCTCCCTTTACTGCAGTAAAGAAATTCACGCTGCCATCTCTCTCTGTCTCTGTGGTATTTGGTACAGGGCTGTTGGGTCGGGGGATCAAATGCTCCTAACAATTTGATGGATGGGACAGTGGATCAAAGGGGCCCACCATTCCTAACAACTGTATATGAGCACCTGAAATGGCAATAACTGGGAGTGCAATCCTCACCTGGAGTTAGGCCAGCACAGTTAGGCCAGCAAAGTTTGGCTGGCACAAGGGACACTGTAGAGTTTGTCAAACATTGCTGGCCTAACTGTGCCGGCCTAACTCCAGGTGAGGATTGCAGCCTGAGTCAACTTGGTAGGGGTAGCCCAATACTCTCGTCTCTGAATGGCGATGGCTGTTCCTTGCACAAGCACTGCTGGATCAGGCCAAGGGCCCACTGTTGTGTTATAGGAAGAATGGTTTTTCTCTAAGGATTGTGGGATT
>JAJKFI010011680.1:317-18109 GCA_029204185.1 Lerista edwardsae
CTCTCTCTCTCTCTCTCTCTCTCTCTCTCTCTCTCTCTCTCTCTCTCCCTGATATCAAGTGTGTCGCAGAAAGCTGAAAGCAGCCATTTGGAAGCTTGCCCTTGCCCTTACTAGAATTCCTTTTGTGAGTGTCAACAGTTCTAATTTTCAAGTGAGCTTTTTTTTAAAGAATGTTTTTAGTCCAATGCTGTTACATAATATTTTGACCTAATCTTGCTTTCTTTTCTTTTAATTGTTGTGCAATTGCTGCGCTCCAAGAATGCCAGCTTGCATTCCAGGAGTATCATTTGATTATGTCACAGTGACAGCAGGTTGTACTTGATGATGTCATTCCAGCTGTGACAGGAAACTTGTTGAAACTGATGGGAGGAAACTGTCATGTCGTCTTTATCTTCTGATTTGGAAAGTGACCCAGAAGTGTCATAAACTGTAAGGTGACTCAGGGTGCAATCCTCACGTGGAGTTTAGGCCAGCACAGTTTGGCTGTCACAAGGGCCACCATAAAGTACGTTTGGACGACTCTGGGAGTCAGAGAGGCCAGCACACAGATATGCGCCATCCTCCCTGACTCCGAGATTGGTCCAAACATCTTTATGGTGTCCTTTGTGCCGACCAAACTTGGCTGGCCTAACTAAACTGTGCTGGCCTACCTCGGGGTCAGGATTGCATCCTCATAGTCATTGGGGCTCAGCTTTCAGTTAATTGCCTCTGTTAAAGTCTCATTACACTTTTTCTCTTTTGAAGAACGGAATAGCAAATAATGAAAGTGAATGAAAGCTGTCATAAAGTGTATGGTCCATCACACACCTACTTCTGCACACCTGCTTGGAGAAAGCCCCACTGAAGACAGTAGGACTTATGAAAAACAAGTTTGTATAGGATTGTGTTTGTATTTTGTACCGTTCTGGTCTGAAATCTTCCCTTCTGCACACAGCTGACAATCATAGCAACAAAATGGCTTTCCTTCCTTTTTGCTTCTGCTGTAGCCTGGGGAGCACTTCTTGTTGCACACAGCAATGGGCAGCTCCTGGGAGGAGTGGGGGAGGAGAGAATATATATAAATCCTCCATGTCAGTGTTATTCAAACCGTGGGTCATGACCTGATGTCAGGTGGGTCTCAAGAAGTTGGGAGCAGACATCTTGGATGCTGCAGTCCTTACTCTTGCTATATTCCACTTTTGAGTGTTCAGTCTGAATTTTCAAATGAGTTTTTAAAATTTGTTTTTCGTTCAGTGTTTTTACATCATATTTTGTCCTAATTTTGCTTTCTGTCAAAGTTGTTTTATGGTTGTGCATTTACTTCAGTCCAAGAACGCCAGTTTGCATTCTAAGAATGTCATTTGATTATGTCACCCTGACAGCATTTTCTGCTTGATGATGGTCCTTCCGGCTGTGGTAAGACTTCCAGGTTCAATACATCACTTCTGGTGGGTCACAACACGTTCTAAAAAACAGGTCCCTGTCTAAAATGTTTGAGAACCACTGTTCTATGTAGGAAACACTGTTCCATCTTCATGTAAGGTCAAAGTTGTTTCTCCTTGGTGGGAGAGGGGATGGATTCTAACTGAATTGGAGGGATCACAAATGAATGGGTTTTGCGACATGTGAACAGAGCTTTAAAAATATAATCTCAGTTTCTAACTGTACTTCCATGGCTGATTTGAAATGATGCAGAAACATTTCCAAATCAATTCCTTCTGATCTTTGTTTGTTCATACAAGCCACTCTGTAGGGTGGCCCTTTTATTCCAAGTTCCTAAGCTCACACGTGTCTAGAATTCTAGACAGAAAATCTCTTCTTTTATTCACTTTTAAAAATGCAGCACCATGTCTTTCACACTGCAAGTATTTCGATAGTGCTGCATATTTATCAGCTCAGCAACAATGAGATGGACGACAGATGTACATTCTATTTCATTCATATGGGATGATGAAGTTTTAATACTGAAACATTTCATTTCAGCTTTTGATTCTGGACCCTAATGTCAGAGCCTACCTGATTAAAGGTGCTATGCCATGTGATGTCCTCTTCATGAATGGTGAACTCTTTGTCAGGAAGAGCCTGTGGATCCATCATTCCCACTTTCACTCTCATGAAGGACCGGTTTGGGAAAGTCACCCAGTTGATCAGGTCAAATCCACCTGCTAATTCGCCTTCCTCATCGAAGGACACCAAGTCTCCAGCACTATTGTTAAAAGACACGCTTCTCAGGAAAGGGTGAAGCTAGATTGAAAGGGTTCAAGGAAGACTTTTGTTTTAGATGTGCTTGATGAAGAGCGCAATCCTAACTTGAGCGGTATCCAGCGCAGCTTGGGAGGCCACTGGAGCCTGCACAGGGCAAGGGCTTGTTTGTCCCCGTCCCCAGTGGTGAGCCCCAGCCAGGCTGACGGGGCTCCTCAGATCTGTGGCTCCTGTTTAGCAGGTGCTAGTCCATTAAGCCCCAGCAGCCTGAATTGGGGCTGCACAGTCCAGGGACAGGGGGATGAATGCAGCCTAACAGCTGCATCCAGACTCCTCCCCCTCCCTGTATCACTCTGCCCACGAAATGCCCTCCTCCCGCCCTGTTCCACCCTCCTTCCCACCTTCCCTCCACCCAGAAATGGGCCCCAGCTTGCCAAACTCTGCTCGCACGGGACCGACTTCCCAATCGGTTGTGGCAGCGGTGCTGATCCAATGCAGCGGCAAGTGGTTTGTGTAGGCCCGGGGTGGGGTTAGGATTGCTCTCCCCAACTAATCACTGAATGTTTACTCTTAACCAATGTGCCATGCTTCGGACTAGAAGTTAATGGGAAGGGGGTAATTGTCCTTGTACTTGGAGATCTTGATGGCTCAATGTGGAGCAGTGGTCCCCAACCTTTTTCAACTGGTGGCACCCGTTGATCTACTGTGCCATTGGCCTTGGCTCCCCAGGGCTACAATCCTATACAATCCCATATAGAGTGGCCGATTTTTCATGAGGATTCTGCAGCTCCCTTGGCTGGTTTCTGCTGCCCCCTGGGGTGCCATTGCTCACAGTTTGGGAATACCAGTTTAGGAGAATTATCCATTAAGGAGCTAAGGTTGACCTTGGGCCTTCCCTGAAACAGTGTGAAACTTACAGCATAATCGGGGAGTGGTCAAAGGCTTGAACATGGCAGCCACTTTTTCGAGAGTGGCTGGAGCTTTCTTTCTTTCCTGAATCTCTGTAAGGGGTTCAGGCCCAATTCCAGTAGAAGAACTGGGTTGGGGGTAAGCATTGACATCTAGCCTCTGGAGAGTGGCCAACTTCGGGGGTGTACGATGTTCGCTTCTAACCGGAGAATAGGAAGCCTGGGCAGACTGTGAGGACGGTCTCTGACTTGGAGAGTGACAACAGCTTGAGAGAGAATGATGGGAGGATAATATCTGGAAAGTCTTCAAAGGCTCCTAATGAAGACAAAGGTGTGGGAAGAAGTGGTGAGCAGGCGTTAATGAATTTTGTGAGGATGACACCTTGGCGTGAATTGCACTGGAGAGCTGGCGGCAGGCCAATGAGGTCAGTGGAAATAAATCTGCTTAGCTTCTAATACAAGATATCAACTGAAGTGCATCGCTGTTTTTTCTTTTTTCTCTTCATTTTCCTTTTCAAATTCTTTGTTAACGAGGAGTGGGAGGCTGAAATATGGAGCACTCTCTTCTCTGCATTTAAAGAAAATTTGAATCTTGTACCATCTAGCAGATTGAATATGGAGACGGTAACATGAGAAGAAGTGAAAGATTTACAACCAGAGTTCAAATTGGTTGAAGAAAGAAGTTGTTTTTGTATTGCTTTTGAAAACGGACAGTCCTGTTTGCAAATTAAGAAGATTTATGGATGAGATGTGGGAAGATGGAATTTAGAGCATTTTGTTTTGTGCGATTTCTTCCTGCGTAGTGGATTTAAAATGGCGACGGAAGGCAAAAGAATTACAACCAGAGCTGAAGAATGTCTGAAGAAACTTTGTCGGAAGGAATGAGGAGAGGAATGTGTAATAAGAAATGGAATTGGACGGTTTAAGAAAGCAAGCTGCGTTTTATTTGGAGATGGACAGTCCTGATTGCATTAAGAAGATTTAAGAGAAAGAGATTATGAAGAATATTTCCATGGTCAGCTGACAATTACAGTGGGAGTGTTTTTTGTCAGCAGGCCTCCCTCTGGTGGCAGTAGAGGGAAAAAGCTTTAACCAGATGTTTTTTTAATAATTTGTATTACTTTTGTTTTTTTGTAATAAATGGGCTGGGAAATTTGATTAATGAAATTTTTGATTTTAAAACTGAATAGACGGCAATAATAGAAATGATGATTTAAATGTGATAAAGCTCATTCCTTCCTGTGGGATTTGTGATAGAGAGAAATAATTGGCATTGGGTCTTGATTTGTGAAGCGATTAATTGTAAGCTTGTAACTTTGCGTCGAGATTATATTACTAAGCGATTATTTTCTTTTTTTAAAAAAAGGTACGTGATAATTCAAGCTTGCATTAAGACATGATTTTAGAGAAATATGATATTAAGACCTAGTGATGATTAGGAAGTGATGGTATGTTTTGTTATATTTTTAATTCCTGTGTTCGTCATTTTATTTTTACTTTTTATTTCCTTGCTTTTTTTGAAATAGGCTGTCTTAATTTTAATAGTAAGAGGTTTGTAACAGAGATTAAGGTTGAAAGATGGAGTATAAGCAATATGAATAGAGATGAGATGAAGAGAGTGTTGTTATTCAAGATGTTTCAGCGTCCTCCATGTTTACTTTATTTCAGTGTTTTATATAGTAAGCTCTTCCCTTTCTAGTTTGTTATTTTATTTGCTTTTATTATAAATTAGAGATAGGCAATTATATATAACTAATTCTTTTTGTTTGATTTTGCCAATCAACTGTGAAGTTATTGAAACAATTGAAGATTTGAAGACATATTGAAATTAGATATAGTTTTGTGAAATTATAATAATTTTGTCTTTCCAGATAGAATATATTATAATTGAAATTATTGATTGTGCATGTAGATCTCACTCTCGTACTGCCTCAAATTTCCTATTGTTTGATCCCTTGTATACCTTCCTATGTAATTGATTATCCTTTACCTGTATCTTTATAGCTATAAAAATTAATAAAAAATCATCTCCAAAAAAAAGAAACTTACAGCGTAATCCAATGCATGAGCTCTTTAGCAGTCTGTCATTTCGGAATCTATACCCAGGTAGGTATAACACACACAGACACACCTGAGTAGATACCGGAAACTGTGGATACTGGGGACACCTTTTTAAGATCAGGAAGCATCAGTGGTTTTGCTGCAAAATGGTTTTCCAAAAAATTGTTTGTTTAATAGGCGTCCCAGTATCTATGGTATCCAAATCATGGATACTGAATCAGTGGATATTGGGGCATGCCTGTACCAACGTCTTCCTTTCCTTTATTCAGTAACAACATCGCATGCAAGTATGACGTATTCGGAAGTGCATTTATTTGAAACCAACGTAATTTTGGTTCTTTTGTCTTCTATGGCACCATGAAAGAGGGAGCTGATTTCCAAGTGGAAAGGTTACCTGTGAACAATGCAGATTTGGAGGAAACAGCCTACATTTGTCCTGCATGGATCTGAGCTTGGGCCTGAATGAGGACATCTTCTGCAATGCACGTGCTACAGCGTGGACCGCATTGTAGATGCTGTAGCTGTGGCCAGTCATGCTCATTTCAAAAAGGGTCCCTGGGACGTTCTCCAACCTCTCCTGTCCAGTGCAAGTGTCACCCTTCTCCTTGCTCTTCTCAGAATCAGGAAATGAGCAATCAAAGGCATGCTCCCAGATAATCCTGATAAAATAATCTCCTTTTTGTTTTGCAGGGTTTAGGAACTGAAGGAATTCTGAAAACTCCCCTATTGTATTGGAATGAATGGCAAAAGACAAGGCACCATGGAAGACTTGGATATCAAAATGCCGATTCATGATGTCGGATGAGAAATCCCACCGGGCAGTCATAATCCACACTTTCCCTATGGAAGTCTCGGTTACATCTGCTAACATTGTATAGAAATATATAATCCATTCCAAGCCAGCTGTGGTCTGAGCTTCTGCATTGACAACAATTACTTGGACTTCAGAAGTTATCAGTGAAAAGTACCTGGCTACAAAGGGATTTGTTAGTTTTATGATGTCTAGTCCTTGTGCTATCTCAATGAGCTGAGATAGTGCTGGTATTTTTTGGCTGAAGGCTGTACAGATGCCCCCTTCAAACAGCTTTTCCATCATGGTCTGCACAAATTTTTCTCCATCATCATCCTCTGAGGCAACGATCCCAACCCAGATCCAGTGGAAATACTGAAGTAGACGGACAATCCCTCTGTACTGATGAGCTTCATTGGGGACCATCCGGTAAAAGGAAGGCAGCAGCATCTTAACATTCCTCATTGGAACTGATACACAGTAGGCAATCTGAGGGTCAATATATAGTAGCAATAATTTTCAGAATGCAGGGGTCAGACTGATGATGAACCACAATCCATCCAGTCTAATATCTTCTGATAATAAACAGATTCTGAGATAAAAAAGATCACTATTGTTGACATGGTAAAGGTAACGGTTTCCCCACAACTGAATGGTCTAGTCTTGACCGACTGTAGGGGGCGGTGCTCATCTTCGTTTCTAAGCCGAAGAGCCACCATTTGTCCAAGGACAATCTTCCGTGGTCATGTGGCCAGAATGACCATATGCCTTATCACATGGAACACCGTTACCTTCCCACCAAAGTGGTACTTACTTATCTACTTGCATTTTTATGTGCTTTTGAATGCTACGTTGGCAGGGGGTTGTCAACATGGGAAGAATTTTGTTGTTTGTCAACATAGGCATATTTTGTTGCTACAGGTGTTTGAAAACACTTATTTATTTTACTCCAACCATTGTGTTCTGTAAGCCCAATCCTAACCTGCATTGGAGCCAGCACTCCAGACTGGCCTGCACTGGATCCAGTGCAGACCGGGAAGGAAACTGGAGTTCACCTTGGGACAAGGAGAGATTTTCGCCTTACTACAGAGGTAAGCCCCAGCCAATCCTATGGAGCTGCTTGGATCTGGGCCAGCAAAATCACTGACGCAAATCCGAACAGTCAGATTGGACTCACCCAGATGGGATCAGAGGTTAGGATCAGGTATAACCACTGGATCTGCACACACACACCCTCCTTGTCCGGCTGACTAGGAAGTGTTTCCTGACTCACATGCTGTTGTACCTGTGGAATCTTGTAGATGCTTAGTTGCGTTGCCATGTGAAGGGAGGTTTCGGAATCCAGTCCCCCAAGGACAGCTATCAGATGCTGGTGCTGGCCACATTTGAAGTTGGGAACAAACTTTTCCCGGGTGGAAAGCAGCTTCAGGGTGTTCTGGTGAGTCATCCTTGCATTTAAGTAACTGTCGTAAATGTGGAACCCCAGGCTGACATTTGGTAGGATCTTGGGGTTCTCATTGATCTCCTTCACAGCAAATGTCAAGGACAGGACATGTTGGTAATTCTTTGGAATTGGCCTAATGGAAATATTGCATTTTCAATTAAGCAGATATTCAACCTTGCATGAAGGCATTCAATGCCATTTGAAAAAGATCATAAAAACAGATTGCTTATTGATTACCCATTTCTATCCCCTGCTGCCACTAGCTTAAGAAGTGATGCGCTAGCAGAGGCTGCTTTATGGCAGTTGCAAAGCAGGCACTGCCAGTGCATGTGGCAGACTCAGAGCGCAATTCTAACCTGGAGTTAGACTGGCATATTTAAGCCAGCAAAGTTTGGCCAGCACAAGGGACACAGTAAAGTATTTTTGGACCACTCACGGAGTCAGAGAGGCCAGTACACAGACGAGTGCCATCCTCCCTAACTCCAAGACTGGTCCAAATGTGCATCCTTATACCAGCCAAACCTTGCTAGCCTAACTGTTCTGCCTAACTCCAGGTTCGGATTGCTCCCTCAGTGGTGGGGAGGATGGAGCAGCATCCAGCATACCAGGAAAAGACCAAAGATCCTGCAGCCCAGGAAACCAAGTGAAAGGGGTAGGAGGGAGTCAGAGAATGTGTTGAACAGGGCAGGGTGAACTGGACAGAACTGGGAAGGGGACAGAGGGAAGGGTAGATCACGCTCAGAAAGGAGCAGGTTCAGCAGCAGTGGCACACACCAAATCTTAACCCCCTTCCCCGCTCTGGTATTCCTTCATGTATCAATGTGGACTTGCACCACTAATACTGTCGGTGCAGATCCAAGTTACAGCATAGCTGGGCTGCTGGGCTTCCCTCTAGGAGACGTCCGGCAGCCAGAAATGGTCCAGGATGTAGAGGGACCCAAGCTGCCACTGCTGCTTCAGAGTGCAGGGCTTTAGGTAGGATGAGACTGACACAATTGATCTACCATGAATACATCTAATTAGACTGATACAATTGCAGCTTGATACCATTTTGGAAGAACCCTGCCAATAGGTTTCAGTGCATCCCTCAAACAAACAAATCACAAGCATACTCAAACATGCCAATTCTCGTACGACCTATTTCTCATGGATATGAGCTGAATGGCTGGATGTTGGAGGAGGAGGTCAGGATGTCCTTACATCACTTCCTCAATCAGTTTGGTTTGGGGGTGTTCGCTGAAAGACGTGTCATCAAAGAGGCAGCCAAACTGCGAAACAATGGCTCCAATGATCAGATCTCCTCTTTGCTGATACTTGTATGGGAGCTGGGAGCGATCGGTCATGGTGCACATGACAGTCTGTGCCTTGCATTCAGTTGGAGGAAACTTCAGTCCCAGAATGAGCAACAGCAGCAAGAGTAATATCCTGGCCATTTCAGGCAGATCTTCTGGGAATGACCACTGCCTTTCTCTCTCCCATCAGTAGCCTGGTTATGGTGCCCTTGCTGAATGGCTCTAGAATCTGTTGCTGAAGTAAGTTCCCCAAAATGAGACTGTACCTTGCTGTTCACAGTTTTTCAACAGAGGAGCACAGTACAGGGATGATATTATGAGTTCACTCTCAGGCTTGGTTGTTTATGTGTCTCAAAAAAAAAAAATCCAAATGGGATTTGGTTGGATGCAGCATTACTCATTACATGGTAATTGACATTAATTACAGGTTTACAAAGAATGATTCCAGACTATTGTGCCAGTTGAAATTACTTTTGCATCAGATCGGGGGGGGGAATGGTTGAATTTCAAAAATGAATGACTTTGTGGGACTTGAGGTTTAGCAGGATCCATAGAGGAAAAAACAACAGTCAAGCAGGATAGAAGCAGAGAGTGGACTGATGATTCACTCATCCTACGTTGGAGTTAGGCTGGCACAGTTAGGCCAACAATGTTTGCTCACCGCAATGGCCACCGTCAAGTGCGTTTGGTCCACTCTGGGTGTCAGGGAGGATGGTGCATGTCTGTGTGCTGGCCTCTCTGACTCTGAGAGTGGTCCAAACGCACTTTACGGTGTCCTTTGTGCTGGCCAAACTTTGCTGGCCTAACTGTGCCGGCTGAAGCATTTCAGGATGTACTTCTTTTTCAAAGGTTGTTTTACTCAAGTCCAACGTTTGGACAGCATGTACAGGCAATAGGGAGCTAAGGTCTGCCTTTTGAAGCTGGAGAACTTGCCATGATACCTCCTACCAGATGAAACACATCTTTCCCCTTGGTCAGATAAGTCAGGTGGAGCCTGGCCAGCTTACCTCTCCTATCCAATGCTCTGCCATTCCGGGAATTGCTCCCCCCCCCCGCTTGCCTCAGTGCAAACAGGGGAGGAGGATTGAACAGCAAATGACTCCTCCTCCCCTGCAGGGCAGTCATTTTGATCCTCAAGTGTTTCCCAAGACTAGTTAGAGCTTTCAGTTTCAATCTACTGTCCCTGCTTCATCACTGGCAGTGGTACAGTATTTTAAAGTCATGGGTTCTGTGAGCATATGGGGCCAAAGCTGTCTCTCTTCTTTGACTCCCATTGCCATGACAACCTCGGAAGCTCTATTAACGTCCTATAAGAAGGCAGAGGTTTCCATGGTCATTCCCTTAAGGGTGATTTTCTTGCTAAATACAGAACAACTGGCCAGGATCCTGATAATAATAGGACTCGGTGTGGGTAAGCCTGACAACTGCACCTGGGATGTAAAGTTGCTTCCTGACAAGCTTGTGTTCCTCCTTCCTTGAATGAGAAATGGGATGGGGGTGTATATGAGTAGATAGCATTAGGAGTCTGCCAAGAAAACATGAGCCGATACTATTGCATGAAGCTTGCATGAAGGCATTCAATGCCATTTGAACAAGACAAAACAAGACCCAATTCTACCCACTGTTGCCACGAGTTTCAATAGTGATGCACCTGCAGAGGCAGTTTTATGACAGTTGCAAAGCAGCCTCTGCCAATATATGTGGCAGGCTCAGTAATTGAGCATCGTCCCATATACCAGGGGGGAAAAATGGTTGAATCTCAAAAATGAATGACTTTGTGGAGCTTGAGGGATACTACAGGTTCAGCTGGAAGCACAGAGAAAAACAACAGCCAAGAACTTAGGATAGAAGCAGGGAGTAGACTGATGATTCCAGAGAGAAGTTCAATAGTACTGCATAGTTTGCTTGTCTTCTCTCTCATTCCCACTCTTGTGGTGAAGAGTAGGGTCTGTCAATTCTTCTCCATGGGACTGGCCCTCTATTAAAGTTATAAAAATCCAGCTTGCATTGATCAACCTTGCCTGCCCCTGAATTTGATGGACAGCCCTATCCTAAACAGTGCTGGCCCAAGTCCGTTAGGAGGCGGCAGCAGCTCAGCACAAGGAAAGGGAATGTTTTTTCCCCTGGTAACCCCAGTAAGCCCCATCCAGCCCTATGGGGCTGCTCGGATCTGTGCCTGCAGATTTGCAGGCCCAGATCCACGTGGCCAGCAGCAGCCCTGGGATGGGGGGGGTAGGATATGGTCAATGGTCGTGGTCCCTCCCCACCCCCATCGCCACCCACAGCGCTGCCTCGTTACGCCTCTGGCACGCCCTCAGCAAAGTCCTGTGCTGGTCAAGTGACGCCGGTGCTCAACCAGTGCTCAACCAGTGCAGCTGATATTGGGTCTTCTTCTTCTATCACATTAGATCTTTTTTCAATGACAAAAAACCATCATCACCACCACACAGCATCTGGGCATTTTTTTTTGCCAAAAACAGCCAAGTCCTGTCCTTTCTCCTTCCCCCACTGATATAGCCAAAGCTATAGCTGTATTTAGTGATCTGGTGGGGGCTGGGGTGGGAGTGGAAGGCCAGTTCAGGAGGCTGTGGCGGGGAACTACTTTGTCATCCTTTGTAGGCCTCCTGCTCCACAATAGGTCTCCTTGGTTCTGTGGCTGGTGCTGGGTCAAGGAGAAGGGGCAGGGAGCCCTGATAAAAAGGGAGATAGAATCCAATTTGCACCAATGTAGACAGATCCAGATCTAACTGAACTGATGCAGAAAGCTATACTACTGAGAATATGCCACATATTGTGATGATACCTCAGAAGCTTCTAACTTCATGGCTAGGCCTTGAATTATTGAATATCCATAAACAGCCAGTCTGGACACCTGATGAACTGTAAAGTTTAATAATAACCATAATAGTAATAACAATAATAATGATGGTGGTGGTGAACAGCACAGAATAATGCATGAAGGCCAAATTAGGACCTACTTTACTTCCAAATAATATGGAATATATGAAGCACATTGAAGACATTTCTCTTGATTAGCTGATCTTTCTTGTTCTGCTCAGGCCTCATGATAATTATGTAGCATTTAGAGGAAAAGATGCAGCCCAGCAACCCAGCACTAGATGCCAAGATAGAGAAGATCTCCACTGAGAAGGTCAGACCAAAAGATGTTTGCCATAAATAACATATTACTGGCTGAGGCTGTCCAATGAACAGCAAGGGACATAGGAAACAGCCTAATAATGGTTCAAGGAAACAGGAGGTGAGGTCTTGATTGTTAGCTTTGATGATGGGAGTGTCCTGATTCTTGATGAAAATCCTGAGCACCCAAATAGTGATCAGGGAGGAGGACAATACCAAAACACTCCATGTAATCACACAAATACCATTGATTGGTAGTGTTGGTCTGATACGGGTCATTATTTTTATTTTTATTTTTATTATTGGAATGGGGATGGTCAATTCCATAATGAAATTGAAATAATGAAATAATAATGAATAAATGGTGACATTAGCACCTACTTCCAGATAAAACAAAAGGAAATATATGAAGCACATGCTTAGTAATCTCTCTTTCTGAGCTGATCCTTGCTGTTTAGCTCAGGCCTCAGAATAATTATGTAGCATTTAGGAAAGAAAATACAGCCCAGCAACCCAGAACTAGAGGCCAAGATAGAGAAGATCTCCACAGCCACCATGGACTTTCCCTTGGTGCTCAGGTAAGGTGGAACAAAGGACAACCACACACTGCAGAACACCAGCATGCTGAAAGTGATGAATTTGGCTTCATTGAAAGTGTCTGGCAACTTCCTGGCAAAAAAAGCTACAGTAAAACTGACCATAGCCAGAAATCCCAGGTAGCCCAGAACACAATAGAACATCGTAATGGAGCCTTCATTGCACTCCACCACAATTTCTTCAGCCAGAGAGTCCATGTCCAAATCCGGGAATGGAGGAGATGTGCAGAGCCACACAGCACAAATAATGCCTTGAATCAGAGAGCAGCCAAGAATGATGGAGTTGGCCAGTCTTTTGCCCACCCATTTCCTCATCCTGGATCCCGGCTTGGTGGCCATGAAAGCCAGAACCACAGTGATGGTTTTTGCCAAGACACAAGAAACAGCCACTGAGAAGACCAGACCAAAAGATGTTTGTCGTAAATGACAGGTCACTGCCTGAGGCTGGCCCATGAATAGGAAAGAGCAGAGGAAGCAGAGCAATAAGGAAACAAGCAGAGAGTAAGTGAGATCTCGATTGTTCGCTTTGACAATGGGAGTGTCCTGGTTCCTAATGAAAACCATGAGCACCAACACTGTGATCAGGGAGAAAGACAACACCAGAACACTCAACGTAATCCCCAAAGGCTCTGTGAAGGAGAGGAAATTGAGGCCCTTGGGGAGGCATTGATCTCGGTTCTTGTTAGGAAATTGACCTTCTGGACATTTGACACAGTCATCCATGTCTGAAAAACAGAACACAAGCCATTTTACTGTTTCAGTCAGGCCAGCATTCTGTATTATCATCCTTTATCCTCTGAAGTGGATAGTTCCAGCTCTTCTTTTGGGGCTTGGTCATCAGTTCACTTATCCTTGAAATGTTGCTTTACTCAAATCTCTTGAATCTTTGGACTGCTTCTGCAGGTAACAGGGAGCCCTCACCTGATCTTCAGGGCTGGGAAACCTGCTTCTTCATTGAAGAACCCCCTTATTCCAATTAGTGGCACTAAGGCTATGGAAAGGAATTTGCTGGTGACTAAAGAAACATGCTTATAATAATACCAAAGCTGTACTGTTGTGCATTGTTTTACAGTTGTGGAATTCAGAAGACAATGATATTTGGAGGAGCATCATAGGCCAGGAGTGAGTAGAAAGCATGAGAGTAGATCTGTTATCAGAAAAGCTGTGGGACTTGAAGAAATGTCAGCAAAGGAACAAAGATGGAGTTGGGCAGCTTATGGGCACATTAGATCATTGGAAACGACGTCCAAGTCCTTCTCCTCAGCGGGGCACCCTCTTTGGATCCCAGGAATATTTTGGTATTATTTGTTCAAACCCGTTCCCTACCTCAGCTCTGGGAGCAGATTTCTGGTGTTTTTCTTCTTCACTAAACTTCCACTCAGATTTTTGTGGACTTTTTTCCCCAGTTGAAGAGCATCTTGTCTAGGTAAAGCTGTCCTCCCCTCCAGAGAAGCTGCTTTCCCTGCCCACCAGAACCGCAACATTTTGACTATGTTATTCCTTTTGCCCCTGAATGTGAAGCTTGGCACCCTGGCCTGGATCTGCAGAAGGTCACTATACCCCAATTTACCAGCTGACTCAGGGCGCAATCCTAACCTGTAGTTAGGCTGGCATAGTTAAGCCAGCTAACTTTGACTGGCACGAGGGTCATTGTTAAGTATGTTTGGACCATTCTCGGAGTCAGACAAGCCAGTACAAAGATGTGCGCCATCCTGCCTGACTCCGAGAGTGGTCCAAACATGTTTTACGGTGGCCTTGTGCTGGCCAAACGTTGCTGACCTAACTGTGCCAGCCGAACTCCAGATCAGGATTGCACCCTCAGATTGGGTAATCTCTCTCTCTCTCTCTCTCTCTCTCTCAGCCTTGTAACATCTTCCCATACCTTATAAATTCTCCATTCCCCAGTGCCTGTTTTAAATCTCCTCTTCCTCTTCCATTGCATTTTCCCTAACGGAGGCCCAGCTAGCAGCTCCCCCCCAACACTGAAACCCATGACTGCCCAGATAGAGCAATTGGCAAGTATCCTTTCACTCACCTAAATCTCTGTGCAACAGATCTTACAAGTAAACATTGCTCTAATAAGATCTGTATTCTTTTTGGAAACTTCAGTCTCATTTACTCTAACTACTGGCACTTTGAGCTTGTTAGCTCCACTACCTAGTCGTATTCGTATTTGTAAACCTTTACTGGCATAAAAACAGTATAAAACAGAGAACAAAGAAAATAAAATACAGCATATACAACAGGATACTTGCTCATCCCATAAAATTCAAATTTGGGACTCGTATGGATATTTTCCCTAGTACCGCTAGCAAATAGTCAGCGACCAAATCCATGGTTTCGGCAGAGTTGTCATCGAAGACGAAGCACAAGGAATCATCAGGCGAACCAGAAAGTCAATAGCGCACGCACGTGCACACGCACACGCACACACACACACACACCAAATCAGCCATGCACAGCATTTTAGGCTCGCTAGTTCTAAGTTCCCAAATTGAATAATTCAGGGTTGTGCAACCCGATGATCCAAGAATGTGTGTGTGTTTCCACATGTAGTAGTAGTTGTGTATGTGTGTGTCGGGGTGTGTATGTGCCTGTGGGTATGTTGACGGTGTTGGGAATAAGAGGTCTCAGATCCTAAAGGTCAAGCAGCACTTCTAATTGTGCTGGCGTGTCAAACGTAAGGCCCACGGGCTAGATGTGTCCCTCAGAAACAATTTATCTGCCCCCCATTATAATTGGGATCTCCCAGCATGTTACCTTGAAATTGTGAACAAGATTTGCACCTTTTCTCTTCTGCCATTTGCAGCTAATGAGTTTTTATGTGAGAACAAAGTGATTATAACTGGCCATCATCTGCTTAATGATGTCACTTCCTGTTTAATGATGTCACTTTTGCTCTCAGCAGACACCATAGATCCACTATATTTGGTCCTATTTGGCCCAGTATATGAAACAAGTTTTGATAGCCCTGGTCTAAACAATCACCCCCAGCCACTCTATCAGGCTGCCTCAGAAGAAGCCTGACTCTTGGAAAATTCCATGGGCAGCCGCACGTTGTTTGCGAAGCACATTTGAGTTATCTAGTTTGAAGTAAATATAGTTAATTATATAAAAGTACAGCCCCCATCCCTTGCTGTCCTCACCAATTCCATGGCCAAATTCAGTCAAGGAGACCAAGCCAATGAAGCAAGTTACCAAGCCTCCTGCGTTAGTTATTGCACATTTGCTGGGGCAGGGGGAGAGAGAGAATAGCAGTTCAAATTTAGTGCCTTTTAGGGCCTAGTCCTATGAATGACTGAGGGCACAGTCCTAAACAACTGTCCAGCACTGGGGTAAGGACACTGCAGCTCTAGGGAACAAACATTTGCTTACCTTGAGGAGACCTCTTTCCACTGCAGAAAGCAGAATATGCCCAGTGCTGGAAAGGATTGTGCCCTGAGAAACAGAATTGTTTCTACTTTTGGTTTCTCTTTCCTGATTTGTCAAACTGTCACTACAATTGAGGGCTTGAGGGTCACACTGACACCCTCGCATCCCTCATTGCCCTCCCCTCCCTGAACCACTGAGCAGTATTATTATTACTACATGAGTAAACATGCATAAGATTGTGTTATATGTCTCCTACCTTCCTGTTCTGAAATCTTCCCATCTGGACATGGATGACAATCGTAGCAACAAAATGGCTCCCCTTCTTTCTTTTGTCTGCTATAGCCCGGATAGCAGTGATCATTACACAGAGCAACGGGCAGTTCCTGTGTACAAAAGGGGAGAACATGTATTGTGCCTCTGCTTGGTTCTGCAAACTGCAAATCAAAGGACTGATTAGAAAGAGACAGAATGATTTCAAGTCCAATTTGTTCCCAGTTTCCTGATCTATGGCAGAGTGCAATCCTAACCTGGAGTTAGGCCAGCACAGTTAGGCCAGAAAAGCTTGGCCAGTACAAGGGCCATGGCAAAGCACGTTTAGACCACTCTCTGAGTCAGGGAGGATGGCGCACATCTGTGTGCTGGCCTCTCTGACTTCGAAAGTGGTTCAAACGTACTTTACAGTGGCCCTTGTTATTTAAGGACAAAAGGAAATCCCCCACAAAACATATGCATGGCATCGTGAATAGTAACAGCGAACCGACTGGCCTGAGCTCCATCCAACACAAGTTAGGCAGCTGCTGGAGCTCAACTCGGGGTAAGGGGTATTACCCCTTATCCTGGGGTAAGTCCCAGCCAGCCCTATGGGCTGCTTGGATCTGTGCCAGTGAAATTGCAGGTGCAAGTCTGAGTGGCCCAAACTGGGCCCAACCAGTCTGGGAACAGGGGTTAGGATCAGTGATGTCATTCAGGGGGAACGGACCAGAACGGGCGTTCCGGATCCTAACGGGCTCCGTGGCTGGTTTCGGGTTCCCGACAAGTGCCAATCAAAAGTGAGTTCCTGTTCCTAAATCATTGGGATGACACCACTGGTTAGGATCCACTCTCCACCCCCTTCCCTGGCCAGCCCATCCACCAGGCTGTCCTCTCTTTGCCCCGTTCCTCCTCCCTCCAGCCTCTGGGTCCACCAACCTTCAATGAGTTGGGGGATAGCTAGCATGAAGGAGGAAGCTGTTGGAGGAAGCATGTTGGTGATGTTGATAAGCCTTTGCTATCACCCAGCTGCATAAACCTCAGGGTAAGATTCAAGTTCAACCTCACCTCATTTTCCCCATAGGCCCAATGATTCAGTATCTGCTAATTCTGTCTCCACTAGATTTTCCAGGAACCCACCTAACCCCAGTGGGTAATCATAACTGACAGTGATATACTTTACTATTGGGCGCAATGGTTTGGAGAAGGGAAGGCCACATTTTATCTAACATCACATTCATAAGAGATGATGGAGCCTTAATAGTGAAACATTTTACATTTTCCTTTCCATATTAAAACCCAGTGTTTCTCAAACTGTGGGTCGGACCCACTATGTGGGTCACAAACCAATTTCAGATGGGACGCATAGCATCTGGCCCAGCCATATTGAAAATATGGGAAGATGGGACACTGGAAAGTGGGAGGGCTGCGTGGTAATTTTGCTTGTGTCAAGATTGTAAATAGCATGTAATTGTAATTGTAAATAGCATTTTTTCCTTTCTGAAGGCTCTAGCGTCACAATGACCGCACTTCCAGGACAGATTCTCATTCTAAAAAGCAGGTCTTGCTGCTAAGAAGTTTGAGAACTACTGTTACAACCTATAGACAGCTCTCACCTGATTAAATATGTGGTGCCATGTGATGGCCTTCTCATTAATGGTGAACTCTTTTTCAGGGAGAGCCTGAGGATCCATCATGCCTACTTTCATGTGTAAGAAGGACTGGTTGGGGAAAGTCACCCAGTTGATCAGGTCAAATCCA
>JAJKFI010011690.1:9009-26798 GCA_029204185.1 Lerista edwardsae
TCTCTCTCTCTCTCTCTCTCTCTCTCTCTCTCTCTCTCTCTCTCTCTCTCTCTCTCTCTCTCTCTCTCTCTCTCTCTCCCCCCCCTGGTGTTTTTCTCATGTCCCACTAAATTTCTGTGGGTTCTGACAAACAGGGTTTCTTCTCGTCTTCTGGTGCAAATATAATCTCAGCTAGCACAATTATCCGGAGTGAAGACTGTGAGACCTGCAATTACTTCATATTACTAAGATTCAGTCGTCCTCAATCATGTGAAATCCCACAGGGATTTTCAAAGGTCACTAGCACAATGAGCAACACAATGAATAAAAATTTCCCCTGTGCCATTCAGAGAGGGGAGAAAGAGAACAGGCATGTCTATGTCCGTCTGATTTGGGGCACTTTCTCTTTCTCAAGACAAATCCAGAGACATTGCAGGAAGGACGTGGCATCCATTCTGACTGTGGATAAGAGAAAGTGGGCGTTCTGAATCAGGCGCTGCTTTGAGATGATCCCAGAATTTCTCTTGCTGCTTCTCATCCTGTGGCTGAGTTTCCAGTCAACTGAGTGCAGTGTCGGCCACGCTAGGTGTGCCATGGTTGATCCCTCCCATGTTCCTCACCAGTATTATCAGTCTGGAGACCTCATTATTGGAGCAATTGGCACGCAGTTTGGCAGTCTGTTGCATGACATCTCCTTCGGAAAGCAACCTGACTTGAAGCTCATACATCAACTTCTGTAAGGGTATTTTTTTTCTTCAGAAACCTGCACTAAGTTAAAACATTTCGGCTACAAATAGATGATGTACAGCCCAATCCTAGCCTGTGCTGGAGCAGGCTGGCCGACTGCCCTGTGCTATATCCTAATGCAGGCTGGGGGGGCAGCTGCAGCTCACTACTAGTCAAGGGGATATTTTCCCCTGGCTTGGAGTAAGCCCCAGCCAGCCCTATGGCGCTGCTTGGATCTGCAAGGCAACATTGCCAGGAGTGGCCCGAATTGGGGCCGCCCAGTCTGGGGACAGGTGTTAGAATATGGCCTAACAGCCGTGTCTCATCTCCCCCTCTCCAGTGTTAGCCCATTAAGACTCTGACTCGGTTCTTCAAGGGTTCCAGCACCCTTTATTTGCTGGACATTTGCTGGACACCTGGGGAAAATCCAATTTCACAAATCCAAGTGTAACCTTATTTGGGTCTTGCCTTTATTTTTCTGGGCCTCCCCAGAATTATACCTTAATAGTTTCCTTTCATTGACCATATTTAGCACAGGTTTATGGTTCAGCATTTAGGAATACATGTGATCAGTAAAGGTCTATCAGCATATTTAGCATAACATTTTACTAGAAACATTTACTTGTATTTGCAGATACATGTGATACGTAAAGCCAAGATTATTTTTACCCTTGTTTTCTTGTAAGTGACAGTTAATTTGCTGAGCATAAAGTTAGTGGTTAAGCTACTTCTCTTTTCCAAAGGATGTTAGTCACTTAGACTCTCTGGTAGGTTTGCTACGTGTCCTAACTTTGCTTGCTGGGGGAAGGGATTGGGGATTGTAGCCTTCTGCAGTTTCTAAGCAAGCACACAACATACGATTGATTCTTACTTATTGATTACTTTTATTTCATGTGTATGAGCACCCCTCGATACGCCCCTCTCGCCCGTCTCGCCAGGCTGGCCTGCCCATGCACCTGCACTTTGCCACCCTGTTACACTTCCGACTCACCTCCAGCATGCCCTTGGTGCAGCCCTGTGCTGGCAGAACTAAGCCAGCTCTCGGCCAGTGCAACAGGCAGGCTGAGTGGCACATGTTCCCACACTGCTGCTTGCCCCTGCCTAGCATCCAAATCTGCATCATAGACATGCCTTATGGCACGTTTGCGACAGCACTGGCCCAGCAAAATAGCACTGCACCAGCCCGATTTCAGGTTATGTTTGCACTCGTGTGCACTCACGTGAAACCAAAAAGGACTGCGTATTTCCTACCTATCCTCCTGCCTATCTCACCATCCTGTATTCCTCAAGTAATTCAGGTCTTACCACTTCCTCCCAATTTCGTCTTCATCATTCTTCCGGGCATTTGAATGAAATACTTTATGGATATGCATTACCAAACACCAGAAAGCTCTCCCAGTTTTCAATCAGTGTCATATACTGCCTTTAATCATTCCCAGAGTGCAATCTTAACCTGGAGTTAGGCCAGCTTAGCTAGGCCAGCAAAGTTTGGCTGGAACAAGGGCCACTGTAAAGTATGTTCGGACCACTCTCGGAGTCAGAAGGGCCAGCGCACAAGTCATATGCCATCTTCTCTTACTCCAAGAGTGGGGCAAACAAATGCACAGGCAAATGAGTTTTCTATCTCTGTTTTATATGGATATGAATATAGATGCCCAACTGCAGATTCCTTAGACGTGAGAGTTCATTAATGGAATACCTTACTAAGCAATAATGAACTGATCTCCTTGATTATAATGATGCTGCACAATTACCTTCTCTCAGGGCCCAATCCTATCCAACTTTCTTGTGCAGAAACATTCCCCTACCTTGAGAAGACCGCCATGACCACACTACAGGATGCAGCCCAGGCCCCGTTGGCAAAGCTGCACCAGCACTCGAACTTTGGATAGAATCCGCCCTGAATTTAACACAGGAAAAAGGATGTCGCAACCTTTGTTGTCATTATGGTGTAAACAATAGCAGGAATTCAAAAAGAAACTTCTTTCAAGGTCTGGATATGTACCTTATTATATGCCAAATCTAATTACTCCTTTAGCTCAGTGCCCAAAAACTACCAGCAAGTCCTGTCCTTGGAATTTGCTGTGAAGGAGATCAATAGGAATCCCAAGATCTTACCAAATGTCAGCCTGGGGTTCCAAATTTACGACAGCTATGTAAATGCAAGGTTGACTCATCAGAACACCCTGAAACTTTTATCCACCTGGGAAAGGATCGTCCCTAATTTCAAGTGTGACCAGCAAAGGAATCTGATAGCTGTCATTGGGGGACGTAACTCTGAGATCTCCCTTCACATGGCATCTATCTTAGGGATCTACAAGATTCCTCAGGTACACTGAGTCTGTTGTCTATTAACCTTTTCCTACCTGGATATAATTTTTCTCCTGCTAATAAAGCTTCCTAAAGCCTGAGAGAGAGAGAGAGAGAGAGAGAGAGAGACAGACAGACAGACAGACAGACAGACAGACAGACCTGGGTCAAATATGAAAATGGAAATCATTTGAAGATATCTTGGTCTTTGTACAGTGTCAATTGATGGAAGACTGATGTGTATTTCATTTCAGACAACTGGATTGCTGCATATGTGATGATTCATACTAAACCTTGGTCCAAAGACTGCAGAACGATTAGCAGAAGGTTGTGGATTAAAAAATCTATTTGCCAAATCTTGCATTCTCATAGTGATTTGGTTATTGCTTCAGTTTTCCACAATGATAGGCAATAGGACCATTGGAACAAACAACCTGTGTTGACTGAGGGTGCAATCCTCACCTGGAGTTGGGCTGGTAGAGATAGGCCAGCAAAGTTGGATTGGCACAAGGGACACAGTAAAGTATGTTTGGACCACTCTCAGAATCAGAGACGCCAGCACACAGACCAAATGCAAAGTGGTCCAAACGCACTTTACGGTGGCCCTTGTGTCAGCCAAACTTTGCTGGCCTAACTGTGCTGGCCTAACTCCAGGTGAGGATTGGGCCCTGAAAATGGGAGTTAGAATTGTCTAAAAGCACTGTAAAACCACCAGACAAATCAGGAAGGGTCTACGGGAAGTGAAGTTGCAGTTTGAAAATTCTCTCTGCTGAAAGCTCTTCTATACAAAAAAAAACAAAAAAAAATCGTTTTACTGAGAATTTCCACTGCCTTTGATTTCAACATTTGTTTCACATTGTCACTAATCATTACTGTGAATTTTTTTTTCTCCTTTAGATTGCATATTGTTTGTTAACTCCAATGAAGGATGTGAAAACCCACCTCCCTTCCTTCTACCAGATGGTCCCCAATGAAGAGCATCAGTACCATGGAATTGTCTGCCTCCTTCTGCATTTCCGGTGGACATGGATTGGGATCATAACAGCAAATGATGAGAATGGAGAGAAGTTTGTACAGACCTTGATGCCAAGACTTTCCCAGCATGGCATCTGTACAGCCCTCAGTGAAAAAATGCCAGCTTTAACCCAGGTCATGGAGAAGATGACCTCATTTGACATCATCCAAGCAAAATCCATTTCCATAGCCAGCTCCAAAGTCAAAGTATACGTTGTAAATGCAAGACCACAAACTATGACATGTTTGACCTGGGTGATCTATTTCTGTACAATGGTAGAAGGGATTACAACAACATCTCTAGGTAAAGTGTGGATTATGACGGCCCAATGGGATTTTTCATTCCAAACCATGCTTAAGGGTGTTGATATACAAGCTTTTGATGGTGCCTTATCTCTTGCAATTCACTCCAATGAAGTCGAGGGGTTTCCAAAATACCTTCAAAACCTAAAACCAAACTTGAAAACAGGAGATGATTTTCTCAGGGACTTCTGGGAAAAGGCATTTGATTGCTTACTTTCTGACATGAACGAGGACAAGAAGAACAGTGACGTTTGCACTGGCCAAGAGAAGCTGGACAGCCTTCCTGGGATATTCTTTGAAATGAGCATGACTGGCCAAAGCTACAGCATCTACAATGCAGTCCATGCCATAGCACAGACTTTACATAAGATGTACATGTCCAAAACGAGACTCAGAGCAAGTGTTGACAAACAGAGTTGGAAGCCATCAAATCTGCAACCTTGGCAGGTAATATCCAGAGCTAGGTATTGACTTGGGATTAATACTGCACACAATTTGTCCACAAACTACACCTATTCCCATCTTTTCCCTTTCCTTAAAAGCATCCCAGGGCTCAGCAGCTTTCCCTTTGCCATTAGCTGTAGGCACCATAGAACTTTTACCAGTCAAGGTAGTGTCCTGTGCACATTGGAAAGGCACGATCAGGCAGCTCAAACCTGACCTTCCGAGAGCCCACAGTTCCAGTGGTACCAAATTGGTGACAGCAAGTTCCTAAGGGCACTGGGACACCAGTGCTACCTTACCCTGGCTAATGTCAGTGGGCGCCATTGGGTCTTCTTGACACTGCACCTGCTATTGAGCAGTGTGGAAGCGGCCTATGTCAGGCTTCCTGGCCCAGGAGGGAGGATAGTATACAGCAGCAACCACTCTCTCTCTGCCCCCTCCTGGGCCTGATGCTTCCCTCCCTCCACTCAGTTCCACCCACTCTCCATTTTTCCCACCCCTATTCCAAGAATACTCACCACTGTAGTGAGTGGACAAACACTGGTTAGTGCTGAGGTCCAGTGCTGACTGGCAGTGGAGCAGCCCCAGCACTCCCTCATTACTGGGTGCTGGGAACATGTTTTAATCCATGTTCTTAGGCTTGATGGATGGATGGATGGATGGATGGATGGATGGATGGGCAAACAAACGAATGAGCAAACAAGTGAATGAGCAAACAAGCGAATGAATGAATGAATGAATGAATGAATGAATGTTCTTCCCTGGAAGGCACATCGTTGGGGCATTGCTGTTTTTTGGTCACTTTTGAAAGATCAAGGACACAGTTGCTCCAAATTAAAAGATCTTGAAATATTGTATGATTTTTTTAACCATTATACCTCACCATTTATATTATGACATATTTTAAATGTGGGAGAAAGATGATATGCCCTTTAGTTAAAATCTATCATTGCAATTTTGCTCTAGCTTCACCCTTTCCTGAGGAACCTCTCATTTAACAACAGTGTTGGAGAAGCAGTGTCTTTTGATCAGAATGGGGAATTGGCAGCCGGATTTGATATTATCAATTGGGTCACCTTCCCAAACCAAACCTTCTTAAAAGTCAAAGTGGGAAGGATCGATCCACAGGCTTCTACACTATCCAAGTTCACCATTTCTGAGGAGGCCATCACATGGCACAGCCACTTTAATCAGGTGGGATTCAAATAGACTGTGGGAAATAAATGGGGACATTTCAGAATGGGAACATTTCAAACGTTATTCTAGCCTGTAGATGACTTCTGTTCAGTAGGAGGAAATATTGGAAAGAAAATGAGGTATTTTGTAAAATATATACATCTCCCCACACGTTATGATCCACACAATATTGTGTTGCATCTACTTATTTCTAAATGACAAGAGTAGGAATGACCCGGCCGTAAGGCTGATTGAAGGGACCACTTTGGGCCCAATCCTGAGGGCCAAAATGCCGATGATACATCTGTATTGCTGACTAAAAGTGTTGTGAACTGCAGAGCCCTGGTGCTGTGCCGGCACACATTAGCACCTGAGCCTCAGTGCCACATGACATGCCAGCAGGAACTCCAGCAATGCAGGTGGTGGAGAAGGAAATTCGGGGCAGGGGAGGCAGGGAACGGGCAGAACTGGCTGGAAGAGGGGAGGAGTGGCCCCAGGAGAGGGTGGGACTGGTGGCAGCCCTTAGTGCTGCATCCCAAAACTTTGTGTCGGGCTTGGACACCTGGCAAGGAGCTGCTCCAGTCTCCACTGGCAAAACAGTCAGCAAATTAGAGTCACCCCATTGTGGGAGCTGGGGATTTCCTTGTGGGAAGGGGACAAATGTGGTTGCTGCTGCTGCAGCAAGATGCAGCAGTAGCCATTTTGATCGGCTGGAGGTCGGCTGGAGGAGTTCGGCTGGAGGAGGCAGTAAACCAACTCAGGGTGCTCTGCGCACCACATCTGTACTCCACCATCTTCCCATCCACCAGCCAGTCAGCTCCATTGCTTCATGCTCTGATCCTCTCTTCACTCATATTTTAGAGCGCAATCCTAACCTGGAGCTAGGCCAGCACAGTTAAGCCAGCAGAGTTTGGCCAGCGGAAGCGCCATCATAAAGTGTGTTTGGATCACTCTCGCAGGATGGCGCACGTCTGTGTGTTGGAAGATTCCGAGAATGGTCCGAACATTCTTTATGGTGTCCCTTGTGCCGGCCAAATGTTGCTGGCCTAACTGTGCTGGCCTAATTCCAGGTTAGGATTGCACCCTTAATCATTTCTGATGCAGAGCTTTAACAAACATTGGAACACAGATTGGAAGGGAAACATTCCTTTGGGAGTGTCCTGTCCGCTTTTAAACCATCCTATTTTGATCACTATTTGGATCACACCATCCAAAACAGATAGAAAAATACGTATTATCTTCTCTTCCTTTTTCATCAGGTGCTGCCTTTGGCTGTGTGTAATGACAATTGCCTTCCAGGCTCCAGCAGAAAAAAGAAAGAGGGACTGCCCTTTTGTTGCTATGATTGTGTTCCATGTCCAGATGGGAAGATTTCAGTCCACAAGGGTAGGAGACGGAAGGCAGAGCATTATGAATGATGCACTACATAATAACTGCTATCGGTTTTCCTGTACAACAGGCTAACACACTGGGTCCATTCCAACCCCAATTAAATGTTGCTAATAAAGGACTTCCCTCCATCATTATTACTAATTTTTATTACTATTACTTTATTACTCATTAATTTATTAATTATTCCTGAATGGTGTGTCATATTTTGGAACTGCAGAAAACGGCCTTACACTGCCGGAATGTTGGTTCGAATGACATACAGTCATTTTAGGATTGGGTTATAAAAATGCTATTCTATATTCATAATATTGTCCTAAGAACAGTGAGAGAGGGCAAGGAAAGAGGAAGGAAAAGTCAGAAGGATGAGAGGAGAGCTGTTAGTATGAGCTAACAGACAATGGTCAAAGGATGTGGCCATTGGACACACCAATGTCAGGAATGTGACTAAGGATTTGTCATGTCATTGGTTCCCCCCAGGGGGACCAATTTTTCAATACTATACAGACAACACAACCAATGACATGACAAATCTTCAAAAAGCACAGTTGACTTTTCTATTTCTAACCACTGTGAGATTAATACATCTATCTGACTTTTCAGATGTGGATGACTGTTTCAAGTGCCCAGGAGAGCAATTTCCAAGCCTGGAGCGAGATGGATGCCTTCCCAAAGCCTTAAACTATCTGTCTTTTACAGAACCTTTGGGGATGACTTTAGTTTTCTTGGCTTTGTCGTTTACTGTAATCACCACCTTGGTGCTTGGAATTTTTATCAAGAACAGGAATACTCCCATTGTCAAAGCTAATAATCGGGATCTGACCTATTCTCTTCTCATCTCCCTATTACTTTGTTTCCTGTGCTCTCTGCTGTTCATTGGCCAGCCTCAGGCACTCACCTGCTATTTACGACAAACATCTTTTGGGGTCATTTTCTCAGTGTCTGTTTCTTGTATTTTGGCAAAAACCTTCACTGTCGTCCTGGCTTTTAGAGCCACAAAGCCTGGCTCAAAGATGCGGAAATGGGTGGGGAAAAGACTGACAAACGCTGTGGTTCTTTCCTGCTTCTTGATTCAAGTCAGTATTTGTGCAATGTGGCTATACACAGCTCCTCCATTCCCAGACTTGGACGCACACACTCTTGCTAAAGAAATCATTGTGGAGTGCAATGAAGGATCAGTCACCATGTTCTACTCTGTTCTGGGCTACCTGGGATTTCTGGCTACTGTCAGCTTCACTGTGGCTTTCCTGGCCAGGAAGTTGCCAGACAGTTTCAATGAAGCCAAGTTCATCACCTTCAGCATGTTGGTCTTTTGCAGTGTTTGGTTGTCCTTTGTTCCTTCTTACCTAAGTACCAAAGGGAAATATATGGTGGCTGTGGAGATCTTCTCCATCTTGGCCTCCAGTGCAGGGTTACTGGGTGGGATCTTTTCCCCTAAATGTTACATCATTATTCGGAAACCTGAACTAAACAGGAAGGAACAATTAATTAGGAGGAATTAGTAAAATCTAAGTTTTAGGATGTGAGCAATTGTATGTGGAAGTGGGCTATTGTATTATTTATTTGTAAAAGTGTAACAGTTTCCATTAAATCCAATCCCTTCACAGGTTTTTGGGGGGTTTACAGAAAAATATGGTTCAATCTTGTTCCAAGCAGTGCTAAAGAATACTCATCTCTGAAGCAGACATTTGGATAGTGGCAGTAGTGTTATCCAGCCGGTACGCTGGGCTGGACTTACGTTTGATCTGCAGTCAGCCCGTTGTGTCACGCCACGTTCCGCCACATTCCTGCCCGCCCCAGCGGGCAGGAAAGTGGCAGAACGAAGCATGACGCAACGGGCTAACTGCCGATCAAATGTAAGTCCCGCCCAGTGTACCGGCTGGATAGCACTACTGGATAGTGGTGGTGGCAATTGTTCACATACTGAAAGTCTTGGAAAAAAACTATTTCCTATACCGGAAAATATGGAACTGTCCAAATCCATGGAGAATACCTGTGATTTATTTAACTTTACATTGTAAGTGTTTATCACATGTCTAAAGAGACCACCAGCCCAATACAATGTAACTCCATGTATGGGAATGGAGGTGCACCAAAGAGGCAAGCCCTATATCGCATGGGAGCATGTCAGGGACTGAAATTCTCCCCTTACTCAGGTGTATATCCTTGCCACCTGATCAGATCTGCTTAGATCTGCTCCAGCCATATAGTGGATGAAAGTCTGATTGGACCCAGGAGCATGATATAGGATATCACAATTTGTTATTCTATTATTAGAAATCACTGCCAGTAATTTGAGTTATAGTGCAATTGTTGATTTATTTATTTTTTTGCTTTATTTTAATTATCTTTAAAGCTTCTTGCTTTAATTTGCATTTTAGAACTGTGGACTAACAAGGCAATTTTTGAATATATGGGCATCTAGGAACCACTTACATTTAAGGCCTTCTCATATGAATAATTATTGAATATATTACAATGCGTGATTCCACCCCCCCACCCCCCCACACACACTATTCAGTTAGTATCCCCACAATAAAAGTACTTTGTTGCAATTTTATGCTTTTTCTTATATGAAGATCCTTGAATTGTGGCCACAACACTCAGCCCCTGTATGCATAACCAGAGGCATAAAAATGGTGCAACAGGCACCGTTCACGGCAGGACGCAACAGGCAGAGAAAACAGTGGTGCAATTTTGTGCCCTCCCATGCATCTGGTAAGCTCCAAAATGGAGACATTCTGGCACTGGGTGTACGGGGCTGGGCTGCCGAGGGGTTGGGGTGGGTGCTTGGGGTGTGCTGATGTCACCCTTCCCCAGCATGATTTGAGCCTGTTACGCCCTGTGGATAACAAAATTCTTGCATGTTGACGTATTACATAAAAAGCACACCTAGGTTGTAATACTGTATACTGTCACCTAGGAATACGTATCATTGAACTCAGTGGGACTTCTGCATAGTCATGTGTACGATTGTGCTACTACTAAGATAAGTCAGGGGAAAGGTGGCAGGGGAAGATCAGTAATAGATACCATTTCTGCCCCAAATAGTTTGCTCTCTCTCTCTCTCTCTCTCTCTCCCCCCCCCTTTCAGGGCACAGTCCTAACCAACATTCCAGCACCAAGGTAGCAAGCCTCCGTGACTACACCACTGCAGGTTGCCACACATGCCCCATTGGCACCGCTATGTCAGTGCTGAAAAATTGACCCTCAATCGCAATCTCAATCTCCCAGGTCATTTCAGGTCATCAGATTTCTTCTCTTCTAGTACAAATATGATCTCAGCTAACACACTGTGCTGGAGTAAAGATTCTGAGGGCGTAATTGTAACCTGGAATTAGACTGGCACTGTTAGGACAGCAAAGTTTGACTAGCACAAGGGACACAGTAAAGTTTGTTTGGATCACTCAGCACACAATCCTAACCAACCTTCCAGCACTGGCATAGCTGTGCCAATGGGGCATGTTCCCTGCAATGGGGGGGACTGTCATGGAGGCCTCTTCAAGGTAAGGGAATGTTTGTTCCTTTACCTCAGAGCTGTATTGCCTTTTAGCCGGGTGCTGGAAAGCTTGTTAGGCCCTCAGAGTCCGAAAGGCCAGCACACAGATATACTCCATCCTCCTAACACCTGAGTGGTCTAAACATACTTTATGGTGTTCCTTGTGCCAGCCAAACTTTGCTGGCCTAACTATGCTGGCCTAACTCCAGGTTAGGATTGCGCCCTGAGACATGCAATTACTTCAAATTAATATGAGTCAGTCAAGCTCAATTATATGCAATTCCACAGGGGGTTTCTAAGCTAACAAGCACAATCAGGAACACAGTGAACAAAACATCCCTGGGCTGTTCAGAGGGGTGGTGAAGGTGACATAATGAAGAGAAAGAACAATGCCTATCTGATCTTTGGCAGTTTCCTTATATCAAGATGAACCTTGATTCTTCGAAGGAAGGAAGGAAGGATATTGCATCCTGCCTGCCTGTGGATAATAGACAGAAACTGGGCACCTTTTTCCTTAACTTTTGAGATGGTACCAAATTTTCCCTTGCTCCTTCTCGTTCTGTGGCAGCGCTTCCAGTCAACTGAAGGCAATGTTGGCCACACTGTGTGTTCCATGATTGATCCCTCCCAAGTCCCTCTCAAGTATCATCAGACTGGAGACCTCATTATTGGAGCAATTGGTACTCAGTTTGGCTGCCTGCTGAATGAAATATCCTTCAGGGATCAACCTGACTTGACGTTCATACATCAACCTGTGTAAGGGTTTCCTACATCACATAAGCAATGGTGCATCCCTACAAATGTCTGTGTTTTCCTGCCTATTTTTATTTCTCCTCCTCTATCATTCAATTCTTCTTGTTCATATTTCACACAATGTTGCATAAGCAGCACCGTGGGAATGTCTTGCAATACAGTGGTCCGGTTCAGTTTCTTTCCCCCCCTTTCCATCAGGTTCCAGGGCAATCAGGCTCCAGGGCAAGTACTTCACAAGCACCATTCTCTAAATGTTACCCCTCTCCCAAACATATCTGAGGGTCAGGGAGCATTCCGTGGTTTTCAACTGAAAACTTGCCCTCAACTTATCTGTGAGATGTCCTTATAGATGAGTATTTCGGTACCATCTATTTTTTCTCTCTCTCTTTTTATATGGGTCTGAATACATAGGTCCAAAGGCACAGCTTAGTCCTGGGACTGAATTAATGGGACTTAACAAAGTGATAACTATCTCATATCACAATGGTGCTTAAGCATGTTTAGTATATCACCTTTAACAAATATGAAAGGCAGCAGAAGTGTTGTAGTCATGGTGGTTTACAGAATAGTATGTTTTCAAAGAGAAGTTTCTTCAAGATCTGCATCCCGGAGGCTGCATACTGTTATGCATAATCTAATTCCTCTTTTAGCTCAATACCAAAAAACTACCAGCAAGTCTTGTCCCTGGTATTTGCTGTGAAAATGATCAATAAGAATCCCAGGATCTTACCAAATGTCAGCCTGGGGTTCCAAGTTTATGACAGTTTTGTAAATGCAAGGATGACTCATCAGAACACCTTGAAACTTTTATCCACCTGGGAAAGGATTGTCCCCAATTTCAAGTGTGATCAGCAAAGGAATCTGATAGCCGTCATCGGGGGACGTAACTCTGAGATCTCCCTTCACATGGCTACCATCTTGGGCATCTATAAGAGTCCACAGGTATACTGAGTTTGTTCGCTAGGAACTATTTCCAAGCTGCATATAATTTTTATCCTTCCAATATGTCCTCAGAATGTTTATGGGTGGATCTGAAAACTAGACCATTCGGTCGTCGGGAAACCATTACCTAATGATGCTTACTCATTATCAGCTTTCAAAGTACATTATCACAGTGTCATAAGAACAAGCTGAAGGGAGGATTCTGTAAGAACAGCATTGTAAAAAAAACAAATTGTAACCAACAAATCAGGAAGCAACTAGGACAAGTGAAGAAGAGGTAGATAAATTCAGTGTGATGAGGGCCCATGCTCATAATGAAAACATCTACATCAGTGGGCTTCAAACTCTGGTCCAGGGGCTGGACATGGTCCATCCCCAATCCATCACCAGTGTGAACAAAAGTTTGCATTCTGCCGGGATGCTGCAAATGACCCCAAATATGGCTCTGAGTGATCATCGCGGCCAGCTGCCTCTGGGATCTGCTGCCCCATCAAGCCATGCACCTGGCATTCCTTGGCCGTGACAACCCCTGAAAGAGATAGTTGGGGTGTTCTTGGTGGAATAAAAAATTCCATTTGCACCGGGGACAATTTTTCCTGCCACCGCGGTCTCCAGTTTGGAGACTGCTGATCTACATGGTACACTCTGTCAAATATTTTATGCATGAACACATTTTTAAAATTGAGGATTTTCAATTGGTTTTCATTTCAGCAAATGCTATAGACTATCATTTATCATCCATAATCCATATAACAGTTTCCCCCCTTTTTTAGATTGCATATTGTGTATTAACGCCAATGAAAGATGTTAAAACCCACCTCCCTTCCTTCTACCGGATGGTCCCCAATGAAGAACATCAGTACAATGGGATTGTCCGCCTCCTTCGGCATTTCCAGTGGATATGGATTGGGATCATAACAGCAGATGATGAAAATGGAGAGAAGTTCGTACAGACTTTGATGCCAAGGCTTTCCCAGCATGGAGTCTGCACGGCCATCAGTGTAAAAATGCCAGCTTTGTCCCAAATCACAGATATGATGACCTCGTATGACCTCATCCAGGCCAAGGCCATTTCAGTAGCCAGCTCAAAGGTCAAAGTCATTGTTGTAAACGCAAGACCTCAAACGATGACATGTCTGATCTGGGTGATCCATCTTTCTTCACTGTTCGAAGGTGTAGCTGGCATGCCAAGGATTTCTGATGGCAAAGTGTGGATTATGACGGCCCAATGGGATTTTTCCTTCCAAACGATGCACAGGAATTTTGATATACAAGTCTTTGATGGTTCCTTGTCATTTGCTATTCACTCTGAAGAAGTATTGGGGTTCCAGAAATTCCTTCAGGAGCTAAACCCAAACTTGCAAACAGAAGATGATTTTCTCAAGGACTTCTGGGAAAAGGCATTTGATTGCTCAGTTGCTAATGCCAGTGAGGACAAGAAGATTTGCACAGGACAAGAAAAGCTGGAGAGCCTTCCTGGAACTCTCATGGAGATGAGCATGACTGGCCAAAGTTACAGCATCTTCAATTCAGTCTTTGCCATAGCGCATACTTTACATAACATGTACACATCCAAGTCAAACTCCAGAGCAATTGTGGATAGAGGAAGGTGGAGTCCCCCAAATCTGCAACCTTGGCAGGTAATATTTTATATCTGAACTTCAGCTTGTGATGAATATTCTACTAATAGAATATGAAATAAATCCGAATGGATTGTAATGAATGATTGTATGAAAACAAAAGAGTTTATATACTTTGGTTGCTAGACACAAAACATGCATTGACATTTCTCTTTGGAGTAAAGTGTACTCAGAAGCCAAAGGCCCATCTAGTCCAGCTTCCTGTATCTCACAGTGCCTCAGGGAGCACCCAAGACCACAAGTGTCCTATATCTCCTTCCACTCCCTGGTGCAAGTCCAAGCGGCCCAGATTGGGTCCGCATGGCTCGGGGTCCGCATGGCTAGGACCACTGGCCTGATCTGGACTCCATCCCCTCCCTGGGCTGGCCCATCCACTGGGCTGCCTTCCCTCTGCCTTCCCCCTGGCCCCATCCCGCCTCCCTTCTGCCTCCCCCTCCTCCCTCTTCCCTGGCCCAAGCCTCCTAGCAGGAGGATGACTTAGGCAGTCTCCATGGTGGCATCCTCAGACCGGAGCTGTTCTCTGTAGAAGCCCAACGCCTGATTCCTTGGAGCAGGAATGTCTTACGGCATGTTTGCAACAGCGCAGGGCTGATGCAACTGACATGTGTCGGTGCAAGGGCTCCTCTGGATTGCAATAAGGCTGCAATCCTAGGCGCAGTAACCTGGGAGTAAAATCCATATAACACATTAGGCTTTACATCTAAGAAACATGTATAGGATGGTGTTTTACATAAACCAAGGTGCTGATGCATTTCAGTTAGTGATTAAGGAAAGCTGCTCTTATCTTTTTTCCCAATAGTTTTGTAATGGTCATGATTTTTCATATTTGCTTTTCCCCTATAGCTTCACCCTTTTCTGAGGACCCTCTCATTTAACAACAGTGCTGGAGACACAGTGACGTTTGATGGCAATGGTGAATTGACAGCGGGTTTTGATATTATCAATTGGGTGACCTTTCCAAATCAAACCTTCTTAAAAGTCAAAGTAGGAAGGATCGATCCCATGCAAACTTTTGCATTGCCAAAGTTCACCATTTCCCAGGAGGCCATCACGTGGCACAGCCACTTCAACCAGGTGGGATTCAAATACATTTGCCAGATAAATGTGGACTTTTTGGAACGTAGGCATTTCATAAGTTCTTCGAGCCTACTAGACGATTTCTGCTCGCTAGAAGAAAACATTGGACACACACACACAATGAGAAACTAGGAAGCAAATATATACATCCTCCCAACTTTATTCCAGTGGGATCCACATATGCAAGATAAATGTGAACTTTTTGGAATGTGATTTCCTCTTTCAGGTTTCTGAAGTCCTTTTAGCCTTTTCCGTGGCTTCTGTTCAGCAGCAGTAAACACTGTAAAAAATGAGGCATCAGGTAAACAGATGCACTCCCATCAGTTATAGCTGATTGCTCTCCACACACTATTGTATTGTATGTATCAATTTCTGGATGAAGAAATGAATATGGCTGACCCAGCCATAAAACAATACAGGAGCCTGAAGCAGCCACATCAAACTGTGGACTAGGGGAACAAGTTAATGGATCCAGAGCCCAAACCTGAACTCTATAGCGCCGGAGACACTTGCATTACCTCTGGCGCCAGGTGTTGCCATAAAGCACATTCATGGCATTCAGCAAATTGGCACATGCCCTTGCGCCGGGGAGGCTCCTGGTTCCTCCTAACTATTGGAATTACTTCTTATCGGTGATGGGGGAAAGCAGAGTAACGCTAGCAGTGTATTCCCCCTTTTGTCTCACCCACGGGAACCTCCCTCACCCCAGGCTGACTGCTAATAACAAAAGACACAGGCAGAGGCTTGGTAAAGATGCAAAAAGAATAGTTTACTCACAGTATTCCATTGGTTGCATATCTACAGCATCTGATTAGGATCAGAGGTACATCTAATACTTATAGAGGCAATGCCCTAACAGCTGCATTGCCATGCATGGAAGTGTGCTCAAGATGGCGGAGGGCAGAGAGCCCCTGGTATGCGCATCTTATCACCTTGAGGGTCAGGATACAAAAGAGACAGAGTTCAGGGTGCAAAGGAAGGAAGTTAAGGTCAAGGCCACACCCTCTGCAGGTACCACAGAGAGGGACAGGTAGAGGGGTCAAACCACAGGACATCAGACTTTTCCCTCTTGGACAATAGAGTGCTCCCTCTAGACAGCAGACAGAGTTGTTCCAACTCCAACACTAACATGCACTGGATACAGCGCAGGCCCACTTGCAGTGTTGGTCTTTTGCCGTGTTTGGTTGTCCTTTGTTCCTTCTTACCTGAGCACCAAGGGGAATTACCTAGTGGCTGTGGAGATCTTCTCCATCGTGGCCTCCAGTGCAGGGTTAATGGGTGGTATCTTTTCCCCTAAATGTTACATAATTATTCTGAAACCTGAACCAAACATTGCACGTTTGGATTGTGCAAGTTCTGGTGCAAGCAAGGATTGTGCCCTCAGTCATGTCTGCGACCAAATTCTAACAAAAATTGGGAAATTACATGGAAATGTTCTTTTTTAAAAATGTAAATCACTGCCTCTTTGAATCCACCTAATTTCAATCACTGCTGTCTTTGGTAGCTCTGTTCACATTCCCAAAGCCAACACTTCCAAAATCAGTTATAGCACAATCATGTCCAGCACGAATGCAGTGAGGCCAGCACAGCTGTGCTACATTTTATTGGAGAATTGAGCAGGCTAGAGCAGAAGAGTCTGGAAGGTGCTGTGAGGGGAAGTGGGAACAGTGGGCGCTGGTTGCGGAGGGACGGAAAACAGGTGCAGTTTTTCACCCCCACTCTCCGTCATGTTCGGAAAGCTCTGAAACGGAGCGATTCTGGGTGTGGGGTGTGTGGTCAGGTGCTGGGGATGCAGTGACATGGCCCTGCCCCTGGCGCACTGCATGCCGGGTATGCCTCTGGGCTAGAGTCGACTGCCTGGGGCGGAGTTTATCTGCTCCAATGCTTGTTGAGGTCTTCATTGGTTCCGGCATAACGGTGCAGGCCTTCCTGCTAGTGCTAGTAACTCCTACTCTGTCGCAAAGTACTTTAGGTCATACTTATGACTGCCTGCACCAGCACAGCATGTGCTCTTCTTTCACAAACAGTGTATCGGAAGGTGCATATTCTCCAGATGCGTTCAACTGCTATGGTGTTTTAACTGCTTTCTGGAGCAGGTATAAGAGATGGCTACGTTCTCCTCTTCTGCCAGGTGCTGCCTGTGGCTGTGTGTAATGACAACTGCTTTCCAGGTAAAAGAAGAAAAACAAAAGAGGGGAAGCCATTTTGTTGCTATGACTGTGCTCCTTGTCCAGATGGGAAGATTTCAGACCACAAAGGTAGGAGATACAAAAGACTGCATTGTAAATGGTACAGCACACAGGAATAAATGCTCTTGGTGTTCCTTGATGGCCAGTTCACTCCTCAAATCAAGAGAATAGCAAATGCCAGGGCCCATGAGTCAGTTCCTTATTATGCTTGGGGCATACAACCCCCATTAAATGGGCAGGAAGCATGCTTTGATCTGTGATTAGGACTTGTGAGCAACAGCAAAAACTGATTTACCATCCTATCCTATCCAGCATTGGGTCGGCGCACCGGGGTTTTTGACAGCAGGA
>JAJKFI010011690.1:44759-57989 GCA_029204185.1 Lerista edwardsae
TTCTCCATCTTGGCCTCCAGTGCAGGGTTACTGGGTGGTATCTTTTTCCCTAAATGTTACGTAATTATTCGGAAACCTGAACTAAACAGGAAGGAACAATTAATTAGGAGGAATTAGTAAAATCTAAGTTTTAGGATTTGAGCATGTAAAAGGGGGCTATTGTATTATTGATTTGTAAAAATTGTGATACTTTCAGGCTGTCTTCTTGTTTTAGAACCTCAGATAAATGAGAGAAAGCCAGGACAAAAATCTAGGCTGTCTCTTGAGGTGCATAATCCTAACCTGGAGTTAGGCTGGCACAGTTAGGCCATCAAAGTTTGGCCGGCACAAGAGACAGTGTAAAGTGTGTTTGGACCACCTTCGGAGTCAGAAAGGTCAGCACACAGATGTGGACCATTCTTCCTGACTCCAAGAGTAATCCAAACACACTTTACATTTGCCCTTGTGCCTGCCAAACTTTGCTGGTCTTAACTGTGCCAGCCTAACTCCAGGTTAGGGTTGCGCCCTGGGTCTCATCTGGTCGCTACATCTCTCATGAGTACTACCAATTACATGCAGTTTTGATAAACAACTTTTCTTCTGTACCAAGTAGCATCCTACATGGTGTAATACCATATGGACATGAATGAACCATGTAATTTACCTGAATGAGTAGGATTCATTCTCCCTTTTGACCTTGCATCCATGTGTTTTCTGATGTAACAAATTCAACCAATAAGACAGTGAATACAATATGTCTTTGCCATTCAGAAGAGGGTGGAAAGGATGAAGAGGCAGGACTGCCACAGTATGACCTTTTGGCAGTTTTCCTTTATTAAAAGCAATCCAAAGACACTGGGCATTGTGAATCAAGACTGCCTTGATATGGCAGAGGTCTTTCTGTTTTTGCTCTTCATTCTGTGGCTGTGGGTTTCTCCAACTGAATGCAAGGCATCCCATGCGACGTGTACCATGACAGATCCTTACCATCCACACAAGAGTGTTCAGAGAGGGCAGCTAATCCTTGGAGCTATTGGTACGCAGTTTGGCTGTACATTGGATGAAATAGATTTCCGCGAACACCCCCAAACCAAGTTCATCACTCAAATTTTGTAAGGATATCATTTTTTCCTTCTTCAATTCATTGAAGTAGGGGAGAACATCATATATCATAGAAGCAATGACGTGTACATTAATCAATCTAAACATACAGTATTCCTCATGTGATACTACTGTATTCTGTTGATTCTGTATTTCTCATTTCTTTGATCACGTGTAATTCCATACCGTTTCCTGCTCCCTGCTATGCCGTCATTACCTCCCTTCTCTGTACTTCCTTGAACTTCTGTCTTTTGTATTTGACTTTACGTAAGAGAAAATGGGTTTCCTCTACAGCTATTCCCATTGTCATTAATGTCCTTTGACTTAACCTCTGTTTGATAGTCCCAAATATTGTTCTACATGTTCATAGCTATGAACATGCCATTTGATGACATATCTCAGTTTTACATTACATAATGATATTATTTGCCATTAGGGATGGAGTTGTTGTTGCTGTTGTTGCTGTTGTTGTTGTTGAAAACCACTTTTGGTGGTTAAGCACTGCCTTTTGATAGTTAAAATATCTGAATAAAAGGACAAAACACCACATTTTGGTGTTTAAGATATTTTCCAGAAATTAAAATAGACTACTTTTCCAATTAGAAACAATACGGTGGCTGCATCTGCTGATACTATATCACCTATATCATCTATACAATGCACTTTTAAACCATGTAAAATTAATATGAATGAGAACATGGATTGAGAATGCTGAATAAAAACACGTAACACCACAATTTGCTTTTTTAATCAAGAAATTTTGGAAAAAAATATCATAAAAAAACCAAAAATATCACGCCTATTTATAATGTATCTTTCCCTGGTGAAAGAAGCAACGGGGTATTTAATTGGGTGCTCTGATCTCGTCATTTGATGTAACTAAACACCCTGATTATTCTCCCTATAAAAAGAAGCTCAACAGCTAGCTGCATAGACATGCCTACCTTTTTCGCTGGCCCTGCCTACTGTCTACTCTGACGGGCGAATCCCACATGTGAGGAACGGCCTGCCTCTATCGGGGAATAATCCATGCAGTGAGGTATATTTAATGCTTCCACTGAAACCAAACAGATTGACTTGCACAGCACACTTTTTGACTTTTATTTAAATATTGGGAAAAAGTTCAAAGTTTGAATATTTAATCCTGCAGAGTAAGTTGAAAAAAAACTAGAGGCAAAATTCACCTGAAAATGAAGTATATCCATGGGGTCTGAAGTTTGAAAGTTACTGTGCTATGCAAATGCTAGTTCAATATCTAGCACAATATCTAGATTAAAATTTGATTATTTTCTTTGGCACTTCTCCTAAATTGAATTCAGTTCTAGCAGCATCTGCAGCCTTGTATGCACTGACAACTGAATCACAGCTGACTCGTGATGTACTGACTAAATGCATAATCTTACTATTCTATGCATAAGACTTATATAACCTTCCTTATCTTAGGCATACTCTTACTATTCCTTCAGTTCAGTGCCAAAAAACCACCAGCAAACTCTGTCCTTGGCATTTGCTGTGAAGGAGATCAATAAGAGCCCCAAGATCCTACCAAATGTCAGCCTGGGGTTCCAAATTTACGACAGCTATGTAAATGCGAGGTTGACTCATCAGAACACCCTGAAACTTTTATCCACCTGGGAAAGGATCGTCCCTAATTTCAAATGTGACCAGCAAAAGAATCTGATAGCTGTCATTGGTGGACGTAGCTCTGAAATCTCTCTTCACATGGCTAATATCTTGGGCATATACAAGATTCCACAGGTAAACTGAACATGTGGGCCATGTATATTTTCTAAATCTGATATACTCTTTATCTTTCTAGCAAACATCTCAGATTTCAATGGGTTTATTTGAAATTGAAAGTAAGTTTAAAAAGAAAGAAATGTGGCTTATGTGTCTGTTTATATACATATGAACATTTCTTGCATTTCTTTCATTTGTTTCTTTCATTTGTTTTGCTTGCAAGAAAAACAAGACATTTCTTGCACTTGTTTTCATAGTATGCATTAAAGAGAAGGGTGAGGTGGCAGATCTTTCAAGTGTCTCCTAGATAAAGAACACTGAATAACGTTTTTGTTATTTATTGTACATCAGAATTTTCAACTGCATTTCATTTCAGCAGATATTGTGATGACCCATTACCATCGCCATCATACAGTCCAATCCTAACTCAATACCTCCTCTGATACCCTGTACTGTATTCTGTGGGAGGGGAAGTCATGGCAATCTGAAGAGAAGGTGCCACTGATAACCACCTCTTATTGTCCTTGTCACACCTCTCTACATCCCAGTCCCTTCCCCATTCATCCCTGCCCCACTCTACCCACCATCCACCCCCTGTGACAACTTCTAGCATTGGGCATCCTGGGGGGATATAGTCACATATTTGCTGGTTCTTGCCATTTCCATGGTTCGTCCAGTAGTATGTGACAGCACATCATGTTTTGCCATGTCAGAAAGGCAAACACAAATTACACAGCACATAACATTTTGCACATGCACAAGAACAGGATGTACAAACACCGACACACACACACACACTCTCTCTCTCTCACTCTCTTTTTCTTTCTTTCCCTCTGTGTGTGTGTGTGTGTGTGTGTGTGTGTGTGTGTGTGTGTGTGTGAGAGAGAGAGAGAGAGAGAGAGAGAGAGAGAGAGAGAGAGATTTCATCACATTATGTTTCACAGAAGCCATGCAGGCATGTTTAAACAAACCAAGATTATGTCAACCTAATCTTGGCATTGAATTTTTAGAAGCTGAAAAAGAAATTAGCCCTAAGCAAACTGATATGGATTAGTGATGAGAAGGATGAAAACGGATTCAATTATCTTGAATGGACATTAGCTCACACCAGAGTCTCCCCCTCTAAAATATATTTCATGTGTAAACACTTGACCTACACATGCTATTTACTTGAGCTTTCTCCATTGGGTTTCATCTCAGCACTTTGGATGAATTATTATATATTGCACTCATCACTTCTGCTCCTCACTGTAGACAGATCTGTTTTTGCTCAGATTGCATTTTCTGTGCTAGCTCCAACAACAAATGTGAAAACCCAGCTTCCTTCCTTCTACCGGATGGTCCCCAATGAAGCCCATCAGTACAATGGAATTGTCAAGCTCCTCCAGCATTTCCGATGGACGTGGGTTGGGATCATTGCATCGGATGACAATAATGGTGATGAGTTTGTGCAGACCTTGTTGCCAATGCTGTCCCAACATGGCATCTGTAAAGCCGTCAGTGTGAAAACACCTGTCGCAGCCCAAGCCATAGAGACATTGAGTTCACTGGTAGATATGCGAACCAACGCCGTTATGCTAACCAACTCCATAGTCAAAGTATATGTGGTAAATGCCAGACCTCAAACCATGACATTCTTAACCTGGTTCTTATATCTCTCTACAATATTAGAAGACAGCAGTAGTCTCTTTATAGGTCAAGTCTGGATTATGACAGCTCAGTGGGATTTCTCCTTCCAGACAATGCAGAGAACATTTGATATACAGATCTTTGACGGAACTCTCTCTCTTGCAATTCACTCCAGTGAAGTGCGGGGGTTTCCAAAGTACCTTCAGAGCCTACACCCAAACTTGCAACCAGAAGATGACTTTCTCAAGGTCTTCTGGGAACAGGCATTTGACTGCTTATTTGCTGATGTCAACAAGGACACTGGCAGCAGTGATACATGCACTGGGCAAGAGGAGCTGGAGAGCCTCCCTGGGATATTATTTGAAATGAGCATGACTGGCCAAAGTTACAGTGTCTACAATGCAGTCTATGCCCTGGCACATACGTTACATAAGATGTACACATCCAGGCCCAAACTCAGAGCAATGGTCAGAGATCTACAGTATCCACTAAATCTCCAACCTTGGCAGGTAATAAAATCATAGAATCATAGAATCATAGAGTTGGGAGGGACCTACAAGTTCATCTAGTCCAACCCCCTGCCTGTAGCAGGAAATCCTCTTAGAGCATCTCCAGCAGGTGCCTGTTGAGTCTCTGTTTTATCTTGTTTTGTTTTTTGTAAGATGATTTTATTGATTTTTTTTTTCTATAAAGATATAGGTAAGGATAGTCAGATATATGGAATAGGAAGATAAAGGGTTAAACAATAGGAATTTGGAGGTGGTTCGAGGGATACATCAATATAAACAACTAACAATTGTTTACTAGAGTATATTCCATCTGGAAGGATATAATTACTACAACAACATAGAAATGTATCTATTATTCATTATTAATTCAGTATAGGTATCTCACTTTTCCAATCAACAGTAGCTTCACAGTAAGTTAGCTCAAGCAGAAACCAGAAATATAAGAGAAAAAAGAAAGTTAAAAAGTGTATATATGCATATGTCTAAATTTATAATAAAAAGCAAACAAGAAAGAAAATATGTAAAAATGTGGGAAAGGAGCAGGGAAGTATAGCTTTCTAAAATAATATTGCTTAGGAGTTATAATAAACTGTCAAATAATTCTTTATATCTTTATCTTATATGTTTCTTGCCCTTTTAATTATCTTAATTTCTATCTTTATCAGAGATAAATAGGAGTACTTTGTACACTTGCCTATATTCCTTTCTCCAAAATCCAACATTGTTCTTTTACAGAAGCATCAAATGTATTTACTTATTAAAATTAAGACAACATGATTTGAGAAAAAGAGAGGCAAAGAAAGAAAAAAACCCCAAAGCTTTCTTAAACATTCCACTGGATCTTAATAATTTCACCATTTTTCTCTAATATAATTTCTTTAGATATAAGCTTGAATTGTCTCGTACTTTAAAAAAAAGAAAAAAAAGAATCAGCTCTGCAATATAACCTTGACCCGACAAACAAACATACAATCTTATCCTTCGCTTCTAAAATCAATAGCAATTAACATCAACTACTTTCCTCAAAATACAACAAAGAAAAGGAGGAAGCCTCTCTACATCCCAAACCTGCTATTTTCATTGTATTTACCATCTGTTAAGTATTACTAAAATAAAAATTCCCCATTTATTCAGATTTTCCTGCCCTTTTTGTTACAAAAAACCAAACTACTGCAAATTATTGAAAATCAATCCAGAAAGGAAAATATCTGGTTAAATTTTTTTCCCTTGCTGCCCCAAGGGAACGGTCAGCTAACAGACTTCCTCTGCCAGAAGTGTCTGTGAGCTGACAATTAGAATGTCCCTTCTTCATTCAGCCCTCTCTTTCCATATGTTCTTCACACACAAAGACCATCCGGCTTAAAATAGGGGGGATCAAGCGTCCTTAATTGAGCTGTCGAATTTCATTCTCCTGATTTATTAAAGACTCCTCCAGTCCTTCCAACAAAAGTCTACTTCAACCTCAGCATCCATAGAGATTCTGCAGTGGTTCTTAAATAATCTGGTTGTAAATCTTTCGCCTTTCCTCGATGAGCATGTTGTCTGTCGCAATTTTCAAATCAGCTACGCAGTTAGAATTCAGACTCCTCCATCTTTAACAGCACGAACAAAGCACTCGATAAATTTCCAAACTTCCCCAGGCTTCATAAAAAGTGTTGAAAAAAGAAAAAAGTGATGCACTTCAGTGGGAATCCTGTAGCTTAAACCAAATAGATTTAGTCTCACTGAAACTCTCAATGGCCCGCAGCCAAACTTGTGTGCAATTCACGCCTCGTTGTCTCGATCAGCATAATCCATTTGCCTGCTGAGCCTCTGTTTGAAGGTCTCCAATGAGGGAAAATCTACTACAGGGGTAGGGCACCTACGGCTTGGCTCGGGAGCCATATGTGGCTCTTTTGAGGATTGCATCTGGCTCTCGTAGCTACAGGCAGCTACAGGCATTTTTTTACCCCTTTTTTTGCATTTTTTTTACCCCGGTGGCCATATTATATGACTCTTATGGAAATACATTTTAAAATATGTGGCTTTCATGGCTCTCTCAGCCAAAAAGGTTCCCAACCCCTGATGTACTACCTTCTTTGCCAATCTATTCCACTTTCGAACCACCCTTATCGTCAAGAATTTCTTCCTGATGTCCAACCGGAATCTCCTCTCTTGCAGTTTGTACACATTGGACATGGTTCTACTGTCAAAGGCAGATGAGAACAAATCTGCCCCTTCTTCCTTATGACAGCCCTTCGGATATTTGAAGAGTGCTATCATATCCATTCTCATCCGCAGCTAATATTATTATGGTTGATCTAATGAGTGATATTATGATCAATGATCAGGTGGACTAGCCAAACTTGCAATAGGTTTTTGACTCTAAAACAGGAAAATAAATGATTCAAAAGGATTGCCTGTAAATATTAATGTGAACAGCATTGTCTGTTTTAATAGTTGGTAAAACCTGTAAAAAAAATTGTTTCTTTTCATGCAGCTTCACCCTTTCCTGAGGAGCATCTCATTCAACAACAGTGCTGGGGACACAGTGTCCTTTGATGAGAATGGGGAATTAGCGGCTGGATTTGATATCATCAACTGGGTCACTTTCCCCAACCAAAGCTTCGTAAAAGTAAAAGTAGGAAGGATTGAGCCACAGGCTTTACCAGGTTGGGAATTCACCATTAACGATGAAGCAATCTCATGGCACAGCAGGTTTAATCAGGTGGGATTCAAATATAGATCCTAACATAGAAGGAAAATGAAGAAGTGACTGTTTGCATTATTTATGTTCTTTTATTTGAATAATTGATATCTCGCCTTTCCCATGCTGAAGCAATTGCTCAAGGCGGCTTATATGGGCAGGCTAGTCTAAACCACCATTTTTCTATCTATCTGTCTGTCTATCTGTCTATCTATCTATACACATACACATACACACTGAATTCTGTGTGTATGAATTCTGTGATTCTCTGAATCCTCAGTCGCAGATGTAGCTTTGACAGTGTGGTTCTCTCCTCTGGATGCATGCCATCGAGCTTCAGCAGGCAAACATAAGGCAAGCCTGGGCAGGTCCACAAGGTCGCACTCCATTCTTTGGCTGGCTGGCCTTCTCACACATTCCCGCACTGGCTAATCAGCTCCACGGTGACTGTTCTGGCACAGCAGGTACTGCAGCTTGTCACAGCCTGGCATTCTGTCTCCCATCCAAAAATGAACCACAGATTATCCTGCTTAGCTTCAGGCAGTACCAGCAGTCCACACCTACTGCCCTATCAATAGCATATTTATTTGTTTGTTTGTTTATTCATTCATTCATTCATTCATTAATTTATTTATTTATTTCCAGTATTTCTATCTGGTATTTCTATCATAATAATTCAGGCAAGTGGCATAGTTGTGTGCCACTTAAACAATATGTTGTTTAGCATGAACAAATAACGTTACTCCAAAAAGGCTACATTTGTGCTCACTATCCCATCCTCCAGAATGTTCCAACTCCCTTGTCAATAGGGCTAAGGTGATCCCAAGCCTCTCTCTTCTGTTTGGAGTTGGGAGACAGTGGAAAACATGTGCTCACAATGAAGCATTAAGGGCAGAAAGGAACTATAGAAAAAATATTCCACTTATACCTTGGAAAGAAGACATAGATTGGCAGATTCCATGTGTAAGTTGTTTTTTTTGGGGGGGAGGCAGTCATGGGAAATGAGAGAGCTGGCTCATGCAGAGCAAAAAAATAAACCCCAGGCTTACGAAACATGGAGATGGTGCACAGGGGTGTGTGCATGCGTGCGTGCATGCGTGCGTGCGTGCATGCGTGCATGTGTGTGTGTGTGTGTGTGTGTGAGAGAGAGAGAGAGAGAGAGAGAGAGATCTTATCGACTGTGCATCCATTGGCGCTGTCTCAATGCAGTCTGCCTAAAGCACATTTTTGGCACCCAGCAAGGAGAGAGCTCTGGTGCTGGGGCCATAACAGTTTGCACAGCGCCTCAGTGTGGGCGCTCCTGCAAGCTGGTGCTCCTGCAACGTCAGCCATTGGTGAGTCCCTTCAGGGTGGGGGGAGGTGGGGACCAGTGGAACAGCATGAGGAGAAAGCAGAGGGAGGGAAAGATAAGGCTGGGGTGGGGGCAGGGATGTCGGCAGCCTCTCTGGCTCCATACCCCTCCCCCCGTGGAGGCTGGGCGGGGCAACAGCGATCTCCTAGACTCTGAGCCGGTTCCAGAGCAGGCATTGATCCGAGAAGACCCATTGGCACCGCAGCAGCATTACTCAGGGTAAAGGAGGTAACACTCTCTTACCCTAGCACAGGGGTTGGGAACCTTTTTGGCTGAGAGAGCCATGAAAGCCACATATTTTAAAATGTATTTCCATAAGAGTCATATAATATTTTTTAACACTGAATACAACTAAATGCGTTCATTTTTAAGTAAGACCAACAATTTTAGAGTATAATAAATCTCTGAATTTATTATTTTTAATAACGTTGTTATACTGAAGATGGCTGACGTCAGTGCAATGAGTGGGCGGAGCCAGAAAAAAATGGCCACCGGGGTAAAAAAAATGCAAAAAAGGGGGCAAAAAAATGCAAAAAAAAAAATGCCTGTAGCTGCCTGTAGCTACGAGAGCCAGATGCAATTCTCGAAAGAGCCACATATGGCTCCTGAGCCGTAGGTTCCCTACCCCTGCCCTAGCAGAACCAACTGTGGCCTCAGCGGTGTAGGGAAGCGGAAGTTGCCATTTTGGTTGGTGTATATGTGTGTCTGACTGACTGACTGAGTAAATAAATAACTAAATAAATAAATAAATAAATAAATATTTATCCAAAAAATTGCCATATATATTTTGCTCTTTGGATGGATCCCTTCCATCACAGTCAGTTATCTTGACTTCTATAAGAACCACAGAAATCCACATTGAGGTGCTTCTCTGCCAGCTAAATCACCAATGCAGAACCAAGTAGCCCCATGTAAGGTGTACAGGCCCAGTAAGGGGTTGGGGTAGATACAGTGGAGGACTCCTCTGCCTTCCCTGCCCCTTTCTGGATCTGACCCCCTCCCTCTGCCCATGGATGTCTTACATGCTGTCTGTTAATGCACAGATGCTGCCCCTCGCTTTGTGTAACGACTACTGCCCTCCAGGTTCCAGCAGAAAAAAGAAGGAAGGACAGCCATTTTGTTGCTATGATTGTGCTCCATGCTCCGATGGAAAGATTTCAGACCAGAATGGTAAGGGTGTGGGTCTGTACAACAATATAGAATGTCTGAAAAATATTTCATTGGTTTTCCTTGAAAATCAGGTCTGTTCTCCCAAAAGGAACAAGGACAACCTCAGTGTGACCAAATTTGAGTGTTCCTGCGTTTGCCCACTGGAAGCTGATGCATTAAACATCTGTTTGGGGCAGGATGGTGTTTGGTGCTCATTGAGCTGAGATTTCTATCTCAAAATCATGAACATCAAAAATAATGGAAGTGAATGGTCTGTCCCTTTAGAAATTTCAGAAAGCCAGTCTTTTCCTTAGTGTCCTCTGAAATGTCTCATAACTAAACACCAAAGCCCCCAGTAGACCCCTCCTGTGCCAGCTGAGTTTGGCTGGCACATGGGGGCTCAAGGCAGGAGGGGGACAGGAGTGGGCATTCTGGGAGGTGGGACAGCCCAGGGAAGGGGTGTGCTCAGACCTGCACCCGTTATATAGAGGGACCTCTCCCCCCCATGCCCTTCCTGAATGGCCCCCGGTCTCCCCTGCAGAGATAATGGAGCTAATTAAGACCCTGAAACCCCCAGCCTGGATGGTACAAGAAATGAAATCTTAATTAATAACCCGTCTTGGAGGTCAAATTTCTTAGCTAACTTTCACTCTGATGGATAAATCTGGTTCTTTCCCATCCTCCTGGCTTTCTTCCACCCTCGTACCTATCTTTAAGGGATCCCCCTATCCCTGTTAATTACAGACCAATTAGCCTCTACACCAATTAGCCTCTACACCAATTAGCCTCTATTGGGAAGCTCTACACCAAGCACTTGCTGGGCAAACTAGCTGCATGGGCCCATTCTAAATCTTTGCCTGGTAGAGAGCAAATAGTTTTCCACCCAGGAGCATCCACACTCGACCATGCTTTTCTCCTATTCCATCTTGTGGAGAAATATTCAGCTCATTTCAAAGGCAAACTCTTCGCAGCTTTCATAGATCTCTGGGTTTTTTTTGATTCTGTTAACAGAGAAAAGCTTTGGAGCAAATTGTCTGACTGGGGGATTGACCCCCGTCTTCTCTATCTATTGTGCTGTCTTCCTTCCTCCAATTTTTGCCAAGTCTGTCTTCATGGCTCTGGCACCCTGACCGATAAGATTCTTATCTCTAAAGGAGTACGTCAGGGCTGTATTCTTGCCCCCCTTCTTTTTAATCTATTTTTGGCGGACCTTCGCTCCCATCTATCTATATGTGAGAAATCTGCCCCTGTCCTTAACGGCGCCCCTCTCCCCATTCTCCTCTACACGGACGATGTGGTGTTGTTATCAATCTCAAGAGCAGGTCTGCGTCAAATTCTCCTGGCATTCCAAAATTACTGCTCCATTAATGATCTTAGTATCAACACAGAGAAAACCAAAATTTTGGTTTTCTCCAAATCCTGGTCTCCTACCCCTTGGAATGTTGGTAACCACTCATATCAACAGGTCAAAACTTTCAAATACCTCGGGATCATTTTCCATCACCGTCACAGCTGGCTCCCTCATTGGAAATCGGCTATTTCATCTTCTTCACTCCACTTAAATGCTGTTGCTCGATTCCACTTTATGAGTGATAATCAGTATGTTCCGGCTGCTCTTCAAGTTTTTAAGGTTAAAATTCTCTCTCAACTTCTTTATGGCTTTCCCATCTGGATCGAGGCCATGAATAAAGATCTGGACCAAGTGGCGGCCTCTTTCCTCTGTCGTATCCTGGGGATCTCAAATTCCATTAGACTCTCAACGTTGATTTTGGAACTTGGGATCCACTTACCCTCCAACATAGCCTGGTCCCACACTTTCAAATCTTGGTTACATATCCTTCTAAACTCTCAACCCTATTCCCTCCTTCAGGATCACCTTAAATATCCTTATTCCCTTAGGTGGTTTGATCGTATTGAATCCAAACTTCAGTCTTTGGATATTTCTCTGGAGTCCCTCGCAGATGTTGGTATTGACAGGGCCCATGCTATAATCAAATCCAAACTTTGGGAACGTGAATATCAACAACTCCTTCCCAACATCAATCCTACCTGTTCCCCTCAGTATTTCGGTTTGCCTCCTTCCCTTGGTCTTCCCTCCAATTACGTCAGGGAATTGATTAACCACAGCAAGAGGCGAGCATCCATGCTCGCCAGGTTTAACATTTTTCCATTGGCCGTTCATGTAGGTAGATTTTTAAACATCCCCCGTGCTGATAGGCTTTTCTACTTCTGCGCTCTTGAATTGGACACTATGGCTCATATTCTATACCACTGTCCCGCTCTTCAAAATCTATGAGTCCTATACCTTGAACCAATGCTGACTTCCATCCATAGCTCTTCTGCAGATCCTCTTCCCCTACTCCTGGGTGACAGATCTGTGTCTCTTTCCGACTCGGTAGCGGATTTTCTTCTTCCTGTCTCTAGGAAAAAAAAACCCTTCCTGATTTATTTTCCATTCTGTTTTTACTTGCACCCTGGTTGGCTTTGATGTATTTTGCTTCCCCTTGTTGATGGAATAGTATTGTACTGTTACTGTTTATTTTTATGCCAATAAAAGGTTCTTGACTTGAATTTCCTTGAACAGAGGGTGCATCTTTGAGTACCCCTTAGGGGCAACTGACGCCTTCTCTGGGGCAAGGGGACAAACGTGCACTTGGCTCGTGGAGGATCCAGCCTGCTCACAAGTTGTGCTGGATATAGTGCAGGTCCACTCTCCTGCCTGCTCCAGTGCAGCTTAGGATTGTGTCCTGAGGGAAATGTCTCATAACGAAAGACCAATTTGAAAAAAAAATGGGAGATGTCCCCATTATAAACTATGGTGGATTGATATATATGTTCTCATTTTCAGACATAGATGATTGTTTCCAGTGTGCAGATGATAAATTTCCAAACAAGAACAGAGATGGCTGTATTCCAAAGGCCCTAAACTTCCTCTCTTTCACAGAACCATTGGGGAAAATTTTAGTTTTCTTGGCTCTCCTTTTTTCTTCAATCACAGTTTTGGTACTGGGGATCTTCATTAAGCACCAGAACACTCCAATTGTCAAAGCCAACAATAGGGACCTCACATACTTCCTGCTTATCTC
>JAJKFI010011697.1:0-24658 GCA_029204185.1 Lerista edwardsae
TGTTCTTGGGGAGGGACACTAAGTTCTGCAGGAGCCTGAGCCCCTCGCTGTCAAAACCAAAGATCCTCGATAAGTCTTGGAACTACAGATGACTCTGAAGGCGAGAGAGGGGGCTCCAGGTCATATCCAGCTAACTAGAAAAGGAAAGCACAACTGTCTTGTGTAACAAAAACTTTGGAAACTCTGGATATGTTGTAGTCAGGAATGCATTGCATGTTCTTGTTTCCTTCTCAGAGGAGTTTTCCCGACCTGCCGCCTTTTCCCAGATGGAAGGAGAGAAGTGTGTGTCTTCCCAGGATTTCCAGGAAGGAGTGAAATCGGAAGGTAACAATCCTGATCACGCAGCAGAGGCTTCGGAGGGTGCTGGGTGGGTGGGGGACCAGTAGGGTGCTGTGGTGAGTGGCGACCCTTTGCCCCAATAGAGACTCTCCTCCCTTCTGCAGCAAGTTGGGGTTGGTTAGGATGAGTCAGCAAATTCTGATCCCTCCCTGCCATTCTGATCCACTCCAGGGTTTCTGGGAGTCTTTTCACCCCCACCTGGAAATTCTGCCATAAACTGGAATCTTTTCATGTTTATATTTCTTTATTTTAAGTCACAAAAATAAAATACAACACAAATAAAATAAACACAAATGAACTAAATGCAACAAAGCTACAAATATGACCACCACCACCACCCCGAAATTTAAAGGACTTCCACTTAACTCCACTACGGGTGGTCGTGCGCTAGGTCTGTGGGGCTCAGAAGAGCCTCTGGAGTCTAGGGGAGTTCTGCCTTAAGGCCCCCCCCATAAGGGCCCCCTGAAACAAAAGAGAAATGGGACAAAAGAGAACAAAATAGAAATGGGACAATTACAAAGAATGAATGCTGTGCTACAAATGAGAAATGAGATATGAATCATGAATAAAAATGTCAAACCACAGTAAATGTTCGGTCAGATAAAATCTTGCAGTGGTCCAGGTTTGGGCCTCGGGCCACAGTTTGGAGAGCGCTGAGTTGAGAGATCAGGAGAGAGACCCCCTTTCCTGTGTGCTTTCGACTGGATGGGACAGGGAGAGCCCACTCTCAGTGGACTGGAGTGGAGGCAGGAGCGTATCTAGGGTGTGGCGTGGGAGGGAAAGAGCCATGGGCGCCGTTTGCCATGGGGCGGTGATGGCCCTCAGCCTGCCCATGCAGCGCCCAAGAAGATGCCTGAGCCGGCCTCAGGAAGCCATGTGCTTCCCAGCTTGGCGAGGAAGCGCTGTCTCCGAGAAAACTGCCAGTGGCGGGTGGGGAAAGCTGTGGTTCCTCCCGGCCGGCATTGGGAGATGCACCGTTTCTCCCTGCTGCCGCTCCGGAGCAGTAGCGAAGCTCGCCGAGTGGGCGTGGCGGTGGCAGCGGCTTCTCCCGCCATGGCTTGGCCAAAGTTAGTCAAACCATGGCGGAGAGAAGCCGCAATGTCATAATTTTGTGACGTCATGACGTTGCGTGCCATGGGCGCGGTTTCGCCCTGGTATGCCCCTCAGTGGAGGGCTTGCTAGGGAGAGCCCTCAGGTAGGGACCAAGTTAGAGATAAGAGATTGTTTGGTTCCATTTATTTTGGGTCTGTCTCCTGCAAGCGTTTCAAGCGCTTTGACCCTCGGCTCCGTCTAGGCTGAGCCAGACAACCCCAGCTCCAGGCCGAGAGGTCGGCAGCCCGTGCTGTGTGAGGTTTTTCTGTGGCACCATCTCATGGAGGATTATGGGAAGAACCAAGCCTTCTTAGGCTGTTTTTCCCTGTTGCACTTGGCAAAAAAGGGTTTTCATAAGAAAAAGGAATACATTATTCAGTCAATCTGCCTTGTTCGGGGATGAGTCAGCTTCCCAGCTTTGCAGGCATCACCTTAAGTGGGGAGCAGGAAGCAAAGAGTGGGGGTCAGTGGGCAATTTTCACAATGGAGAGAGGTGGAAAGCGGAGTGCCCCAAGGATCTGTCTTGGGGCTGGTGCTTTTCAACTTGTTCCTAAATGAGCTGGAGACAGGCATAAGCAGCGAGGTGGCCAAGTTTGCGGATGGCACAAAACTTTTCTGGGTGGTGAAGACCAGAAGGGATTGTGAAGAGCTCCAGGAGGATCTCTCCAAGCTGGGGGAATGGGCAGCAAAATGGCGGCAGAAGCATTTCAACGTAGACAAGTGTAAAGTGATGCACATTGGGGCAAAAAATCAATTGGCTAATCATTGGCAAAAAATTGGCAAAAAATCATTGGGGCAAAACATCACCTATAGGCTAATGGGTTCTGAGCTGTCTGTGACAGCTCAAGAGAGAGATCTTGGGGCGCTGGTGGACAACTCAATGAAGGTGTCGACCCAGTGTGCCATTGTGCAACTCAACAGTAAGCCCACATGTAGAGTATTGCGTACAGTTCTGGTTGCCACATCTCAAAAAAGGACATAATGGAGCTGGAAAAGGTTCAGTGGAGAGCGACCAAAATTGATGGCTGGGACATCTCCCTTATGAGAAAAGGCTGCAGCGTCTGGGACTCTTCACTCTAGAAAAATAATGCCTGAGGGGGAAACATGATTGAGACAGAAACGTAGGCATGAGATGGATGAAGTGGATAGAGGTAGGTTCTTTTCCCACTCTCACAACACCAAAACCAGGGAACATCCACTAAAATTGAGGGTTGGGAGAGTTAGAATGCTAAAAGGAAATCTATGGAACTCCTTGCCACAAGAGGTGGCAATGGCGTCTGGCCTAGGTTCCTTCAATAGGGAATTGGACAGTTTTCTAGAAGTAAACATCACAGGGAACAAGCCATGATGGCTGTGTGCAGCCTCCAGGTTTTTGAAGTAGAAATTTACCTCAGAATGCCAGGGGCAAGGGTGTGGCCACAGGATGCCGGGATCTTGTGTGCTTCCTGAGGCGTCTGGTGTGTCGCTGTGAGATACGCCGTGAGCCTGTGGAAATCCCCCACTGACCTTAACAGTTTGGCTGACCTCAATGCCACCTTCATTCCGTTTAAGAACGATTGACGCAGCTCACAGAAAAGCCCCACTGTATAATATAACATTTTGACATTGATCAGAAGGTGACGTGACATGAAAGCTCCTGGGAGGCCTGAAGGAATCCGGAGGGAGGCCCCCCCTCTTGTGATGCTTCTGAGAAACGTGGTCCACCAGGGCTCACACAGCAGCCTCCATCCCAGGACCAGGTCCGGATGCAACAGACCAAGTAACAGCCACAATTGTGCTCCTTCTCCACAACCCGCAATTGAGAGTATAGGATTGCGCTCTGCAAGTCAGTAGCTGAGCAGGGCTGGGATTCTGTGCCCCCTTTCCTGGGAGTCGGTGCTGCTGAATCCATGGGAGTTTCCTTCTACCTATCCAGGAAGGCCCTTTAGAGGTCCCATCACTATCTTGCCCTGATAATCCGGATTCTTTCTCTGTTCCAGGAAGCAGCAGCCAAGGCCATGAAGATGGAGACAGATCAGGGTGGCAGGAGGGGAGCTCAGCACCGGTTCGGAGGACTAAACTTCTTGTTCTCCATAAAATCCAAATCGATGAAGACTATCTCAAAAAGACGAGATGGAAAGGGCATCCTTTGTATGGAGAAGGACTCGCCTGTGAACCGAACATGGAAAAACGGAACAAAACTGACACAGGGAAGAAATCGGTTCAATGCTCTGAGTGGAGAAAGAGATTCAGGGAAAGCAGACACATTCCTTCCCCGGAAAAGACCCACACAAGGGAGAAAGCTGCACATCAAGATGGATCAAAGAAGCGTCAAGGAAACCAGGCAGAGCAATGGAGAAATAAACTTGAGGTTTTTCAGGGGGAAGATTTCGACCACATCACAAGTGATCCCAAAAAAGAAACTGGAAAGAGGAAGGAAAAATGCCCTTACACGGGGGAAAGACCTTATCAATGCTTGGAGTGTGGAAAAAGCTTCAGTCAGAGGGGAGACCTGACTTTGCATCAAAGAATCCACACAGGAGAGAAACCATATCAATGCTTAGAATGTGGAAAACGCTTCCATCAGAGTGCACACCTTTCTAGGCATCGAAGAACCCACACGGGAGAGAAACCCTATCAATGCTTAGAGTGTGGAAAGAGCTTCCCTCAGAGCTACAGCCTGTCATCGCATCAAAGAACCCACACAGGAGAGAAACCATATCAATGCCTGGAGTGTGGAAAGAGCTTCAGGCATAGGGGAGACCTGACTTTGCATCAAAGAACCCACACAGGAGAGAAACCATATCAATGCTTAGAATGTGGAAAGAGCTTCAGTGGGAGTGGAAGCCTGACTGTGCATCAGAGAACCCACACAGGGGAGAAGCCTTATCAATGCTTGGAGTGTGGAAAGAGCTTCAGTGGGAGTGGAGACCTGACTAAGCATCAGAGAACCCACACAGGGGAGAAGCCTTATCAATGCTTCGAGTGTGGAAAGAGCTTCAATCGGAGTGGAAGCCTGACTTTGCATCAAAGAACCCACACAGGAGAGAAACCATATCAATGCTTGGAGTGTGGAATGAGCTTCAGTGGGAGAGGAAAGCTGACTTTGCATCAAAGAACGCACACAGGAGAAAAACCATATCAATGCTTAGAATGTGGAAAGAGCTTCAGTGGGAGTGGAAGCCTGACTTTGCATCAAAGAACCCACACAGGAGAGAAACCATATCAATGCTTGGAGTGTGGAAAGAGCTTCAGTCAGCGCTCAGGTCTGAATTTACATCAAAGAACCCACTTGGGACAAACCATATGAATGCTTGGAGTGTGGAAAGTGCTTCAGGGCACAATCCTATGCATTCCTTGTCTGTGTTCCTGCACGACCTCCCATACGGGCTTAGGATGCGACCTTATGGCTGGCTCCCAAGCCTGCACACGTCCCACCTTTCCCCTGCCCACAATCTCTCTCCCCCCTGCCAGTCCCCGTCCTGGAATGAGACGGAGGCTCCCTCACGCTGGCCATATTGGCGCTACTGATGACGCAGTAGCATTGACGCTAAGGGCGCGCTGGGATTGTGCAGTCCGTGAGAGCTCAGATCTGACTGCCTCTAAGAACCCACTCAGGGGAGAAACCCCCACTGCCTGCTGGGTAAAAAAGTATTTCCTTTTGTCCGTTCTCACTCTCCCAACACTCAATTTCAGTGGCTGCACTCTGGTTCTGGTATTGTGAGAGAGGGAAAAGGACATCCCGCTATCCAGTCTATCCATCCCATGCATGATTTGGTATATCTCAGTCAAGTGCCCCCTCAGGCACTTTTACCATATATATAGTAGTAATAATCTTTATTTACGGTCAAGGACCAGCACAAAAGTTAAAACATACAATAGTCTACACGGGCCGAATATACTAAACAAACAATGTATTAAAAATTAATTTATTCTGATTAAAAAGAATAAATTAAGACTCTCAATTAGTTCTCTGGCATCAAAATATCACAACACATTTCAATTACTAACCAACCCCATTTAATATAGGATACATTAAAATATTTAACCCTCAAACGTGGGTTAAATTTATATCATGTCTTGGTTCCGAATCACTATAGCCCTTGAACAAAACTGGGCGACTGCCAACGAATTTTTACCATATATAAGTAAATCATATAAATGCTTGGAGTGTCGAGAAAACTTCAGGGTGAGCACACAGCTGAGTGTGCATCAAAGAACCCATAAGAAGAATGCTCAGAACCACAGAAGAAGGCTAAGAACCACAGTTGTACCAAGTCATAAGAGATCATTGAAGGAACTGTTGTGCTAGAATTCTAGTCATCCATGAATTCAAAGCAAGGACGTGTGTCACTATTGAGTAGAGTTTAGGCATGTCCAGATTAGATGTAATTGGAAATTAAATGCGGTTCGTTTTCTGGTGTATTGTTCAACGGTTAATAATGAAACGAGACTTATGTTCTTACGACCTGCTGGTGGGAAGTGTTTTGTCCCAGCTTTCCGCGAAGCACATGACATCAGGTCGTGACCAGTAGTGGGATCTACAGATGAGGATCCGGAATGTTGGGCGGGACTTACGGTTGATTGGCTGCCCATCCATCCTGCCCCGCCGCCTTCCCGCCCGCTGCGCGGGCTGCCCTGGCCTCAGAGGGGGCGCCTGCTCGCCGGGGGGACGGGTGGGGGGGCGCGCCAACCGGGAGCAGCCCGCGTGGGTTGCCAATCAACCGTAAGTCCTGCCCAGCGTTCCGGATCCTCATCTGTAGATCCCACTACTGGTCGTGACCCATCGAGTGGGACTCAACCCACAGTTTGAGAAACACTGATCTATGAGCAACATATATGTGTGTGGGAGAGAAGCGGCTACTTGTCAGCTAATCCCAGCCTGCACAGTGTTGCTGACCCCTCCCCCAAACTTACTGCTGGGGTCTGAGAGCGGTCCATGACAAAAGATGGCTGTCACTACTTCAACAGCAGTCAAGGAGGGGGGCAGCCCTAGCTGTTCATGAGAGTACAGTGGCGTCTCTACAGTGAGGGCAAAGCTCTAAGTGTTGCAAGGAGCCTTCCCCTGTCATGCAAATCCCTCCTCTCCCTTGCTGCTGTAGCCAGTAAGCAACGCCAAGATGTTGCTTTTCCCTGTGAGGATTGGCTAAAACGGTGCAGGAGAGGAGTGATTTCCACTGCAAGGTAAGGCTTCTTGCAAAACTTAGAGCTCTGCCCTCCCTGTAGAAACGTCTCTTTGAGAGTCTGAGATAACTGGATAAGCCTCCACGATGGGACAGCCAGTGTGTTTTTCTTCATGCCTCTTCCTGATCATGCCAGATCCCATGAGCATGTGGGTCAGGCTGCTAAGGGGGAGGAGGGAGGGACGGGAGGGTCCCTGGACACTGAAAACTAGATTCCAAACTCAGTATTGGGTGTGGCTTCGATCCCTCAAAGTGTGGGGAGAAAAGGCTCCCTGCTTCTCCCTATGCCAGACACTGTGATCAGAGGAACCTGTTATGCTCATAGAGTTATTATTATACATAGAGAGGGCATGACGTCACATACTTGAAGCTTCCGGGTATAACCCCGCCCCTTTTCCCCCCTTCCCGTTTACACTTTTTTTTCCCCGCCTTCCATTTTCTACTGTAATATTTTTGAAATTCCGAACATTAATAGGGTTTGTTTTGGGGGGGGGGTGAGTGTAGAAGTTTAAAAAAATACTCTTAATAGCCTAGAAGTGAAAAAGATATACTCTCCTATTGACAACTGCTTGTGTTATACATTGAGAGATTTTAATGTAATTTTCCTACATATTTATCTAATTTTTGCCCACCCTCCCCTTTTTTTCTTTCCTTCCCGTTCACACTTTATTTCTGCTTGTGTAGATTTCAAAAAATAAGCCTGTCAAAGCAGTGCAATCCGAGTTTACATAGGCAGCAAGGGGCATTTCGTCCGGTATGTTCAGTAATATAATTCTGCGGAATTAAACCTTGGAATTGCATATTAACTCATAATTAGGTTACCACTGATGTTTCTCCACAATCACACGTTGTTATTTTGGTAAGTTTTTACTTCTGGAGTACACAAATAAGCCCTAAACATCATGCGAAAACCCATTGGAAATAATTGGAATCAGAATTGTTTTGAGTATATTTACGTCACCGCTAACCCCGCCCACTAGCTTCAGTCTCTGCCCTATCTAGATAATAAGGATGGCCACCCCTTGGTTATGCTGAGCAGGAAGGAGACCTTGGAGGAAAAATAGCTGGAGAAGCCCTGGAAGCCCATTCTTGAAGCCCTGGACTTACAAAAATGGCTGACTCAGATCAGCGCCGCGAATGACGAGGATTGCCGCCGGAGGGGCTCTCTCGCTCACACGGCGCGCGTGTAAAAGTTAATTTCAACGTCTTTAAGCATGCCTGCGTGTTCTGCATACGGGTGTGCGAATCGCTGAACAAAAATGGGATTTAATTTCCGCGGAAAGATTCATGTATTCACATTACATCGGTTCAATAAAACGACCGGTAATATTTTCGAAATTCTGAACATTAACAGACATTTTTTTATTGGGGCATGGCCGTTTTATTTCTGCTTGTGTAGATTTCAAAAAATAAGTCTGTCAAAACAGTGCAATCCGAGTTAAAATAGACAGCATTTCGTCCGGTGTGTTCAGTAATATAATTCTGCGGAATTAAACTTTGGAATTGCATATTGACTCATAATTAGGTTACCAATGGTGTTTCTCCACGATCACACGTTGTTATTTTGGTATGTTTTTACTTCAGGAGTAAACGATTAAGTCCTAAACATCACGCGAAAACCCATTGGAAATGCTTGGAATGAGCAATGTTTTGTACGTACAAACATGGCTGCTAAGCCCGCCCCCTAGGCTTCAATTCGTTCCCATACATTCTAAAGGGAGGGCCACCCGTTGAAGGAGACAGAGTGCTATTTAGAGGGTGGAACTCTCAACTCCAAGGAAGATGGAATGACAGGGAAGTAGGGAGGGGCCCAAGAGCAATATTCTCAACTGCAGTATGGTCAACTGATGAGCATCTCAGCTCTTGCACCAGCAAGGACCCCCTCTTCTGAGCAGGCTCTTGGCAGCACCAGGAACCTCCGACAAGGCCCAGGCTCTTTCAGGACCACTAACAGGGAAACACCTTCCGTAGCTTTGGCTTCCACCGTGGTCTTGTGATCTGTCCCTTACCTGAGCGGGCTGCAGAGCCTAAAGTGGAGACGGTCTGGAACCTGAGCCCGATGTCGCCACGTTGCCTAGAAAGAAGACAAACGTGGGGAGATTTTTTACCCGCCATACCCCTTTCGTATTCCACGTGCAATTCAAAATGATCTCCCCGTTTGCTTCATAACCCTGATTCTGACCTAGAAATGCCCCTGTGGGGTAAGCCCCACACATCTGGATTCACTCTGTTCCACTTTTTCTCTGTTTCTTCTCCTCCTTACTCAATTCCCTCCCTCCTTCAAATCTTGCAAAAACCTGCTTCCTCAAACCATAAGAACATAAGAAGAGCCCTGCTGGATCAGGCCAAGGGCCCATCTAGTCCAGCTTCCTGTATCTCACAGCGGCCCACCAGGTGCCCCAGGATGGCATGAGACAACAAGATGCTTGCATCCTGTTGTCACTCCGTTGCACCCGATACTCTGAAGTAGCTTACTACTAATGTAAGGAGGTTGCACAACTCATCATTGCCTATAGCCCATGATGGACTTTTCTTCCAGAAATCCGTCCAATCCCCTCTTAAAGGCATCTAGACCAGATCCCATCACCACCTCCTGTGGCAGAGAGTTCCACAGATTAACTATCCGCTGGGTAAAAAAGCACTTCCTTTTATCTGTTTTAACTCTCCCAACCCTCAGTTTTAGCGGATGCCCCCTGGTTCTGGTGTTTTGAGAGAGGGACCCAGGCTTCCTGATTATTTTCTGCCTCAGGTCAATCGTCCTCCTCGTCCTTCACGAAATCCCAGCCCCTAAGACCGAAATATAGCAGCTTGCAAGACAGGTGCTGTGAACTCCAGGTGATGTCCTGTACCTTGCACCAGGCGAGCGAATGTGGAAGAAAACCCCGATTTGCAGATGCAGGGCTGGAGGAGGGCTGTATGAAACAGAGGCTCCTTGACAAGGAGACAACAGACAATTCAGTTGGGGGCGGGGGGGGGAAGCCCAGGTATCTCTGTAAGCAGAGACACCCTCCGTCCCCTGCACACACACTGAGCGCACAATCCTAACCTGGAGCTCAGCCGGCACAGTTAGGCCAGCAAAGTTTGGCCGGCACAAGGGCCACTGTGAAGCTCGTTTGGATCACTTGTGCCAGCCAAACTTTGCCGGCCTAATATAACTCCAGGTTAGGGTTGTGCTCTGAGACACGCCCTTTAAAAAATGCAGATGTTTTGACCGAGGCTGTGCGAGTAGGTCACTCTCTGCATGACAGACATTTGGGGCTGGGTCTTCCTGCTCAGCAGCTTATGGGCTCCCATGCTCCACCTCCTTTCATTCCCCCTTCTAAGAGCCTCCACTCTTTTCTCTGCTTCTTTTGCATCAGACACAACTGTCTAGATGGGCCCTTCTCAGCATCCAGCTTTTATCCCACCAGCTGCTCTTAAAACTTGAAATAGACTAGTTCTGGGTCTGCAAAATTGTCTTCCAGCATCCCTGCCACGTTTTTTGCATCGGCCTCAGTGCCAAGCAGCCCCTTCTGGTTGGCACACTGCCCCCCCCTCCAACCTCCCCCCACCCAGTTCAGCATGCAATGGGGGAGCGGTGTTCTCGCGGTCTTCACCAGCTGGGCTGTGAGCATGGACTTTCTTCCCCAGAGGGGGGGCTCTTTCCCCCCCCCCCAGTCCCGGATCTCCCCCCCAACTGCATTTGGACCCACCCACCAGAGAAGCTGCTGAGATGCTCCAAGCAGGCAAGGGAGGTGGCTGACCTGCTCCCCATTCATTCCATCCTCCCCACTCCCCCATTCGGCCCTCTAGGAATCTGGAGTGGCTCCTTTTAACCCCTAGAGTGCCGGGCAGCCAAGAGGAAAGACTCTGCAGAGGGAGGCGCATCTCCCCCGGCCGGGCACCCCCACTTCCTCCTCTCCCCCATGCACCGTGCGCGGCACAGACTCGGCTCCCTGGCTTGGTTTACTGGCATGAGACACCTGGAGCACTTCGCTGCAGGATTCCCCCCTGGGTGATGCTGGTGGGAGGCCTGGGAAGTGAGCAGCATGGTCCTGCCCTTTCAAGAGAAGGGACTACAGTGGAAGGCAGAAGGGCAGCCCCACTCCAAAGGGAAGAGGATTTGGCTGTCCCTTGGTACCACTCACGGGCCACCCTGGGGAGGGGGTCAGCGTCCAGGGGCACACTTCCAGGGGTGCCCCCCAGCAGGTGCCGCACATAAGCTAATGAAGTGGTTCCCAAACTGTGAGTCGAGACCCACCAGTGGGTCACAAGCCGACTTTGAGTGGGTCGCGAACAGTGGTGGATCTAGGGGGTGGCGGGGGGGCAAGAGCCCTGGGCGCCGTCTTGGGGCTGTCTAGGGGGGCACTAGTGGCCCCCGCAACATTGTGCAGGTAGACCTGGGCTCCGGAGCCCAGGTCTACCCATTGGGACCAGCCGCGAGTAGCCAGCTCCTTGAAAGGAGCCCAGGTCTACCCGCGGCTATTTCTAATGGGTAGAGCAGGGCTCCCGCGAGGGGAGCCCAGGTCTACTCGCGGCCGTTTCTAATGGGTAGACTTGGGCTCCCTTGAGGGGAGTCCAGGTCTACTCGTGACTGCTTCTGGTGGGTAGACCTGGGTTCCCATGGGGGCGCACTTCTATTGGGTGCCTCGGGCACCATTTTGACTAGGTCGGCCCCTGGTCACGAAGCACCTAGAGCAGCCATGTTGAAAATATGGGATGCTGGAAAGGGGGAGGGCTGTGTGGCTGTTTTGCTTGTGTCAAGGCTGTAAATAGGCTTTTTTCTTTCCGATTCACTTTGCTATTGGAAAATGGCTGAGAAATCACCCAACTTCTTGCTGCTTTCCCAGAAAAGCAGCAGGCTCTGGGGGTCACAATGACTGCATTTCTGGCCACATGACCTCACCTCCTGTGGGTCCTGGACAGATTGTCATTCTAAAAAGTGAGTCCCGGGGCTAAAATGTTTGAGAACCACCTATAGGCTGATGGGTTCTGAGCTGTTTGTGATGGATCAGGAGAGAGATCTTAGGGTGCTGGTGGACAACTCGATGAAGGTGTCGACCCAGTAGTGTGCGGCAGCAGTGAAGAAGGCCAATTTCATGCTTGGGGTCATTAAAAAAGGGGTTGAGAATAAAACGGCCAATATTATCATGGCATTGTACAAATCGATGGTAAGGCCAAATCTGGAATATTGTGTACAGTTCTGGTCACCACATGTCCAAAAGGACATAGTGGAGCTGGAAAAGGTACAGAAGCAAGCAAAGAAAATGATTACTGGGCTGGGGCAGCTCACTTATGAAGAAAGACTGCAGCATTCGGGGCTCTTCAATCTAGAAAAAAGGCGCCTGAGTGGGGACATGATAGAGACGTACAAAATTATGCATGGGATGGATAGAGTGGATAGAGGGATATTCTTTTCCCTCTCTTACAGCACCAGAACGAGGGGGCAGCCGCTAAAATGGATTGTTGGGGGACTTGTACAAATAAAAAAAATACTTTTTTACTCAGTGGGAAATTAAACTATGGAACTCCTTGCCACAGGAGGTGGTGACGGCTTCTGGCCTGGGTGCCTTTAAAAGGGTGCCTGTTAAAAAGAAATCTGCCATTTCTCAAGGAAAAGTCCATTGCAGGCTACAGGCCTCAGATCCCCTTCTGCGACGCAGCTACCCAGTGGAGGCACTGGGAGGGGGGAGGGGTCATGCATGCTGAGGGTGCACCTGAAGATATGTCCCCACCCAGGCATCGATTCCCCCCCCCAGAATTGCTCCGTCCCTGCCCGAATCTCCAGGAAGGACTAGCAAAGGCCCCTGAAACTTTGGGGCCTGGTCTGCTTCCACTCTGAGGGCACATCCCTAACCAAACTTCCAGCACCAGGGTAAGGGCAATGCAGCTCTGGGGTGATGTGGGAGAGACCCCCCCCGGTCAAAGATTCTCCCAGAAATCAGCACGATCTCCTGAACCTGGCTGCCGGCATGCATACGCACCACCTCAGCCATGGCCGCAATCACTTTGCTTCTCCTGGCCGCGAGCAAAACAGCCCGGCCATGCCTGCACCCGCTACGCTTCTGCCCGGCCCCCGAGCCACGAATAACAATAATAAAAATAATTTGGACTTGGGTCAGGAGCGAACTCATGACCCTCGACGCCCCAAGCCTTTGGTTGGCAAGCTGAGCCAACGTGGAACTGTGAGGAATTGAACCCGGATCTCTTCACATAGCCGCCACAGCTTGTAACAGTGCAAAATGCCAGTAACAAGATTATCGGGACCCTTGACCTGCGGTTTCACCCCGAAATTGATACTATGTAAACTGTTAACCGCAACTTAATAAGATTCCTCGAAAGCATAACCTCAAATAACGCCCTAGTGACATCTAGATTAGACTATTGCAATGCGCTCTACGTGGGGCTGCCTTTGAAGACGGTCCAGAAATTACAACTAGTACAGAACGCGGCGGCTCGGGTGGTTGCTGGGGCACGTCGGTTTGACTCTGTCGAGCCGCTGCTTCGGCGACTACACTGGCTGCCGGTTCTGTTCCAGGCCCAATTCAAGGTGCTAGTTTTGACTTTTAAAGCCCTTTACGGCTCAGGTCTGGGGTATTTGAGAGACCTCCTCCTTCCATATAATCCTACCCATACTCTTAGATCATCTGGAGGGGCCCTTTTGACTGTGCCGCCACCAGGAGAAGTGAGAGGGGCGGCGGCCAGGAAGAGGGCCTTCTTGGTGGTGGCCCCCCAACTTTGGAATACCCTCCCCTTAGAATTGAGAACTGCTCCCTCTTTGTTAACATTTTGGCGGGGGCTGAAGACCTTTTTATTTCAAAAAGCTTTTAATTGTTGACAGGCTGGCTGGCTGGTGTGTTATATTTTATATCTTATGATCCACAGGGCTTGTTTTTAAATTCTATTGTTTTGTTTTAATTTTGCTTTACTATATTGTTTTAATATTGTTTTTATATTGTTTTTTAATGTTAAATTTTATATTCTTATGTAATGCCGCCTTGGGTGCCTTTGGGCATAAAGGTGGGATAAAAATCTAATTAATAACAACAACAACAACAACAACAACAACAACCACCACCTCACGAAGCCGGCTGTCAGAGCAGGGCTTCCCCCGGAATCCCCAAACACGTGGACTTCGTGAGCTGTCCAAAAGCCGAACTGTCAAAAAGCCGGTTTAAAGGGAAAGAACAAGGCGCGCAAAGGGATTTATGAATGAAAAGGGGTTTTTATGAATGGGGGGTGGGATTTTGTGAATGGGAATATGTTGTTTATGTGTCTTTTAATTTGCGCGAACTAAACGAGGGAGGCGTAAAATGGCTGCCACTGGACAAAATGGATCCCGACTTGTCCCTCGGGCGGCCACAGAAATCGGACTGAGATCCTGGGTCACGTCTTCAGTTTTGAGATTGCTGACCTGCTGACCTTCGCTGGAGACCTCCGAACCAAAGATTTAGATAAACTTTTGTAATTTTGCCGAAGCAAAATAGATCTCTTTGCATGTCAGACTGTATGAATTGCGCCTTTAGGCTTCTCTTTGCATATCAGAATGTATGAACTGGACTCTTTTGTGTTTGAACTCTCTTGCCCCCGTCAGCCCTATACATGCCCCTTAGAAAACCTAATCAAGCCTGTGCCTCTACAAACAGCCCTACCCACCCCTTTTGCCACACCCTCCCTTGTCTGTTGTCATGCCTGAAGTTGGCCCTTTGTGGAAGGTGCCAGTCGGCCATCATGCTGCTAGTCTTGTCTCAGGGAGTTCCTCATATCTCCCCTCGGACCAATCTTAGAATTAGGAAAATTCCTCAGACCAATGAACAAAAATGGGATTAGGCAACTGAATGTGATTGGATGTCATCTTTATTCTATGATTTGCATGTAAGAAAGTATAATAGATCTCGCCGCCTGAATTGTGGCACACAACCTTGGGTGCCTTTTTTGCATGCGCATTTGTGACCATTGTTACATTCTTTATTAATAAAGAATTTCTAACTTTTCCAACAAAGTCCAGCTGGCCTCTTTTTCCGTCAACGTTAAGCAATTGGTAAGCTATAGCAGTGATGGGGGGGGGTCGCCGATCTGTGGGCTTGGGAGGTTTCAGCAGGGACAGGGAGCGCACGTCGGGGTAACGAACCTTCAAATTGGCAGCTCCTGAAAATTAAAGATACAGGACCTTGGAGAAATCAAATTGAGACTGATTTCCTCCTACTCCAGGGGTAAGGGAACACACATTCCCTGACCTTGAGAGGCCTCCATGACTGCCCCCCCCCAACTTCAGGAAGCAGCACACAGAGGCGGATCTACAGGGAGGGCAAAGCTCTAAGTGTTGCAAGAAGCCTTACCCTGTCATGTAAATCCCTCCTCTCCCTTGCTGCTGTAGCCAGTAAGCAACGCCAAGATGTTGCTGTTCCCTGTGAGGATTGGCTAAAACGGTGCAGGAGAGGAGTGATTGCCACTGCAAGGTAAGGCTTCTTGCAAGACTTAGAGCTTTGCCCTCCCTTAGATCTGGCAGCACATGCCCCGTTGGCACAGCTATGCCAGTGCTGGAAAATGGGTTAGGCTTGCACCCTGGGTATAGGCGAGCCCAAGGCCAGCTTGTTCGCTGTCAGAGCTGGAAATAACTGTAGAATCCAAGGAATGTTTTAAAAGGTACGCAGTAACACCCAGCCCAGGCTGCCTGCCAGTAAATACTCCAGCACAGCCCTTCTGCAAGGTGTACACACAGAGGCGTTTCTACAGGGAGGGCAAAGCTCTAAGTTTTGCAAGAAGCCTTACCTTGCAGTGGAAATCACTCCTCTCCTGCACCGTTTTAGCCAATCCTCCCAGGGAAAAGCAACATCTTGGCGTTGCTTACTGGCTACAGCAGCAAGGGAGAGGAGGGATTTCCATGACAGGGTAAGGCTTCTTGCAACACTTAGAGCTTTGCCCTCCCTGTAGAAACGCCACTGTGTACACCGTAAAAGCCTTTCCTTAGGCTTTGCTTTCAGAAAACACGCCTCCTTTCCTGTGCCACACCTCTGTGTTGGGAAACTCGGCCGCCGTCCAAAGGGACAGCAGCTCGACTTCCTGCCCTTTTAAAGCCAGCCGTCTTTGGAACCGGCCGAGCCACTCTGCTCCGGACTCCGTGGAGGAGCGGAAGCTGTGGGGCAGGAACCCCTCGGAGATGGCGCGCAGCATTCCCCACCTGGCCGTGCCTCCATGTCTAGGAGCAGTGGAGCTTGGACTGAGCAGCTGCGGAGCTGTTTTCACACCCTGATTCAGGCCACTGTAGGAAATGGAGGGTCGGCTCGATGGACCTGGGGCCTGATCCAGCAGGGGTTTTCTGAGAGAGTGGTGGGCGGGCAGAGCTCTCTGCCTCCTCCCCTTCCCCCCTTTTGACGTAGAGCTGATCCAGATGTTTTGCTTGTTTTTCTCTTCCTTGTGTGGAAGTGTAGCATCTACAGTGGGGAATACATTGTGGGGCGGGGGGGGGCAGGCAGAGATGCAAGGCCCGACCTGTGGAGGGGGGCAGCCCTCCAACTGTGTCTTTGTGTTCCCCAGTTCAGGTGCACTCAGGGGTGCCAGAAAAACAGAGCCTTCACAGATCAGCTAACAACACAATTCTCTGCTCAGATGCAACCCCTCGCCCTCCCCCCCAGGCTGCAATCTTAGCCACACTTTCCTGGGAGTAAGCGCTATTGACTATCATGGGACTTACTTCTGAGTAGACATACCTAGGATTGGGCTCTGAGTTCAGTGCAATTTAGGGCACAAGCCTATGCATGCCTACTCAGAAGTAAGTCCTATTGTGTCCAATGGGGCTTGCTCCCAGTAAAGTGTGGATAGGATTGCAGCCTCACTCCCAGCTAAGGATTAGGACTGCATAAGATCGGGGCCTTAATGCACTGGTTTCTCTAGCTATACGGCTTTTGCAGCTGCAGTTTTCTGTACTAGGGTTTGGCTCTCCTACAGGAAGAAACAGATTGGCGGCGGGGCGGGGGGGGGGTCAAGCCCAGGGCAAGCTGTTCTGGCATGTGTTATGTTGCTGGGAAGGAGGAGAGGCTCACATGCTCTTTTCATGCTCCGGCAGGAAAAGGCCATGGCTGAGTCATAGCCCTCACTCGCATGGCAAAAATCCAAACTTCACTCTCTGATAGCATCTCCACGATCCCTCCCCCAAAGCGCTCACAGTCAAGAGTAGATGCAAAGGAGATAAATGTGGAAGGTGCTCTGTGTTGCCAGGAGGAACAGAGGAATCAAGTGCCGTCAGGGGTGTCTTGTTTCTTTAAGTATCTCCCCAGGAAACCCAAGAAAGGCTGTCAAAATGAGGTGAATTCACTCAGTGATGTAACAAGGGTGGAGCCTAAGGGGCACCTGCCCCAGGGTGCTACACGAAGGGGGGGAGCACAATTTTTCCTGCAGACCCACGTTTAAAATGTTAAAACGTAAAGAAAAAAATCCCCAGATAGCTTCCCTCTACTGTTGTGCAGCAAAAGCGCTGAATTTGCAGTGCTCTCCGGGCAGTTTCCTGAGGTCCCTGCTGCCTCTTCTGGGTTGCATAGAGGCCCCTCCCTTTACTCAGGGGTGCCACATATATTTCCTTGCCCCAGGCGCTGTTTTGTCTTCCCTTCTCCAGTGCATCTGATTAAACCTGCAGATATGCGGGGCATTGTAACATACCTCTGGCTCCTCCATTCTGTCCTTCCCACCCAATGCTTTGCTGCCCTTCCCACCTAAAGAAAGGTTCTGGAGGACTCAAAAAAATATGATTTTAAGGTTGGGCATTCCATAGATTCGGGGCCACCACAGAGCAGGCTCCTTCCCACATCCCTATCAACCAGACCTCACCCCCCAAAGTTTCAGGGTGGAATGATAGCTGTAGGACAATATGAGTGTCTTTACGTTTCTGGGCCAAACTTGTGCATATTTGTGAAACCATATAGTCTGATAATCTGTTTGCCTTTGTTTTTAACCATCTCGTTTGACGATGTGCTCCGGTGAGTATAAATATTGCTTGTTTCTCACCCATTATCACCTTACCCACCCTACCTGCTGAGATAAAAGGCAGGCATCATTTGAACTAGGCTCCCAGAAAGCCCCATTTCAAGTTGTGGTGAATGGAGTGAACCTTCATTATTAAACACCTTGTGATGTTGCTGCTCCAGTTTATGTTCTGCAGACACATGCTTGTCAGTGGTCTTGTGCCCAGGTAGACACTCCTTCCCCACACACACACACATGCACACACCCCTCCACACTCCTCCTCCTCCTCCCCCCTTTCAGCATGGTTGCATCTTCTGGACACATATGTGCCAATGGCAGAGAAAAGAAAGCAGATTATGCATCTAACATCTGTGCTGTTTTAAAGGACGGTCAAGGAATCCGATATGGAAATGGAGAGGAAGGAACAGAGAAGTAGTATTGAAGGACATGTGGAAAATGGAGCAGGGACCCCAATGCTCAGTGGAGATGCCAACATGGAAGAGTCTCAGGGTAAGTGAATTTCCTTGTTGTCTCTTGTGCTCCCTGAGACATCTGGTGGGCCACTGTGAGATACAGGAAGCTGGACCAAGTGGGTCTTTGGCCTGATCCAGTGGGGCTCTTCTTAGGTTCTTAGGATAGTAAATTCTGTTTTATTTACCTCATAGTTACCTCAGAAATTTACCTTAAAAATTTACCTGAGAATGCCAGGTGCAAGGGAGTGGCAACAGGATGCAGCATCTTGTTGTCTTGTGTGCTCCCTGAGGCACCTGGTGGGCCACTGTGAGATACAGGAAGCTGGACTAGGTGGGCCTTTGGCCTGATTCAGTGGGGCTCTTCTTATGTTTTTACATATGCCTGTATGGATAACGTATTACAGTTGTATTTTTACATATGCCTGTATGGATAACAAGGAAAAGAGCAGGAAGAAGCATTTCTCATTATACTTTATTATAGCTCCCTCCCTGTGTGTGTGGGTGTCAAAAATTTATGAGCCCCAGGTGCAAAATGACCTAGCTACACCACTGCCTCCAGTTGCATCTAGAAGGTGTTCTGAGCTAGGGAAGGCCCATGACCAACTCCACAGGCCATTCCCAGCTGCAGAACGCCTTCTAGACATAACCAGACATTGTGGGCACAAACCGGAAGTGGCTTCCCAAAGTGAGTCCTTGTGGCACCTCAGCTCAACCAGCATATTTCATGACAGGTAGATTACCCCTTCTCCAAGATCCAGACAATTCCAAAATCCAGACATATTTTTTTTAACATTCTGTAATGTGTGTCCTAGGAAGTCTTGTGCTCATTCCTGCACACAGTGCAGGTACAGGCTGAAAATTCCTATCTCTGCTCTCTAGTTTGTGCCTATACAGACATTGCTGTAAAATAATAAAGAGGTCAGTAGATACAGTTGAGCTGGAAAAAGTGTAGAAGAGAGTGACCAAAATGACTACTGGGCTGGGGCACCTCCCTTAAGAAGAAAGACTGCAGCATTTGAGGGTCTTCAGTCTTGAAAAAAGGCACCTGAGGGGGGACATGATTGAGACATAAAAACTATGCATGAGACGGATAAAGTGGATAGAGGGAGATTGTTTTCCCTCTCTCACAACACCAGATCCAGGGGACATCTACTAAAATTGTTGGGAGAAGTAGAATGGATAAAAGGAAAAACCCAGCAGATAATTAATCTGTGGAACTCCTTGCCACAGGAGGTGGTGATGGTGTCTAGCCCAGGAGCTTTTAAAAGGGGATTGGATAGATTTCTGGAGGAAAAATCCATTGCAGGCTACAGGCCATGATGGGTGGTGCAATCTCCTTATGAATGCCTCAGAATGCCAGATGCAGGGGAGTGGCAATGGGATGCAGGCATCTTGTTCTCCTGTGTGCTCCCTGAGGCATCTGGTGGGCTGCTGTGAGATACAGGAAACTAGACTAGATGGGCCTTTGGCCTGATCCAGTGGAGCTCTTCTTATGTTTTTACATATGCCTGTATGGATAACGTATTACAGTTGTATTTTTACATATGCCTGTATGGATAACAAGGAAAAGAGCAGGAAGAAGCATTTCTCATTATACTTGTGCCATTATTCTAAAATCCAGACACATTCCCGCCCTAAGCAGTCTGGATAGTGGATACTCAACCTGTATCCACCAATTTCGGTATCTGCAGGGGGGGTCACAGAATTGATCCCCTGTGGATACTGAGCGCTCACTATATTGGCTGCTGAGCTGCTCAGCTCCTTTTAACCATTTTCATTTCACTTCCCCCACAGAGTTTAAGCAATCAGACGAAGTCCCCGGCAACCTTTATCTTCGCTTCAAGAAATGCATTGGCAAGTACATGTTTATTCCTTATTCTGCCCCCATCTCTTTTCCCAACCTGCCTGTTGAAATTAAATTTAAAAAACAAACAAACCTTATTTTATTTTTGAGCTATCACTGGCAGGAAGACTTCTTGTCATCCCAGGCTCAATAGCGGAAACCAAATCCTAGCTTCCCCTTAACAGATTCCCCAAAGGTTGGGGAGGGGGCTTTCATACTTGGCCCCTGTTGTGGTTTTGAGTGACCACCCCCATGTGCTTTTTGGTTGAAAGCCAACAGATGTTTTCCTTTTCCTTTTCGACTCAAAACAGCAAGGTGGGGCTTGATCAGAAGTTGCACAGTTTGAGACATACAAAATTATGCATGGGAGGGATAGAGTGGGTAGAGGGAGGTTCTTTTCCCTCTCTCACAACACTAGAACCAGGGGACAGCCAATAAAATTGAGGGCCTAGTCTTATCCAAATTTCCAGCACCAATGTAGCCACAATGCAGCAACAAAGTAAGGGAACAAATGTTCCCATACCTTGAGGAGGCCTCCATGACTTCCCTATCGCCACAGAATGCAGCACACATACCATTAGGGTGGCTACATCAGGGCTGGAAGATTGGATAGGATTTGGTCCTAAGTGTTGGGAGAGTGAGAATGGATACAAGGAATTACTTTTTTACGCAGCGGGAAATGGAACTCCTTGCCACTGGAGGTGGCACAGGTGCCTTTAAAAGGGGATTGGACAGATTTCTGGAGGAAAAGTCCATTGTGGGCTATTAGCCACCATGGGTTCTGCAACCTCCTTTAGTTAGTTGTAGGCTACTTCAGAATGCCAGGTGCAAGGGAGTGGCAACAGGATGCAGGCATCTAGTTGTCTCGTGTTCTTCCTAAGTCACCTGGTGGGCCACTGTGAGATACAGGAAGCTGGACTAGATGGGCCTTTGGCCTGATCCAGCAGGGCTCTTCTTATGTGTTCTCTCTCTCTCTCTCTCTCTCTCTCTCTCTCTCTCTCTCTCTCTCTCTCTCTCTCTCTCTCTCTCAGTTAACAGAAAGAAACCAAAGTTCAACAAGAACTGGTTCATGGTTGCACTCCTAGTCTCTTTCTGTTGCAATGTGTACCAGGCTGGTGAGTTATCAAATTCCATTTTTCCTGTCCTTTTCCTGCGATACTGTCAGGTTTTTTTTCCACGTTTGAGGTCCTTGGTGAACTTGGGGGTCCACCTTCTTCCCTTCTCCCCCTCTGCTGCATCCTTAAGCAGGAACCGAAGGGTGAAGCAGAACACCTCCGCCCTTCTCTGGCTCTTCCTCTGAGAATGCTGGTTTTGAGGAAGGGGCGGCGCTTCAAGGGATGATTCTGCGGCTCCTCTGGCTGCTTTTGCCAACTCCAGGGGAGCCACAACTCTAGCCAGGGCCGGCCTTAAGCCAATGTGACCAATCTTGTCACATTGGGCCCCGCACTTTGGGGGGGCCCCGCCCTAGCCAAGTGAGCCTATCACTGCCTGCTGCAGGCAGGATCTCTATGGCAGTGGTATTCAAACCTTTTAGACCGGGACCCACTTTTTAGAATGGCACTCGTGTTGGGACCCACCGGAAGTGATGTCATTAACCTGGAAGTGATGTCATGGCCAGGAGGGGCATCATCAAGCAGAAAGTGCTGTCACTATAATGTAATAAACTCTTGAAATACGAGTTGGCATTGTTGGATGGCAGCCATGGTTCAACTGCGAAACGTCCCTGACAGAAAGCAAGATCAAGACAAAATATTATGTAAAAGCACTGAACAAAAAACAAAATTTTAAAGAACCCTCATTTGAAAATTCAAACTGTTAACACAACAGGAATATAACAAGAGGAAGGTCTGCAGTTTCCAAGAAGGCTGCTCCTAGCTTTCCACGACCCACCTGACATCAGGTCGCGACCCACCAAGTGGGTCCTGACCCACAGTTTGAATAACACTGCTTAGCTCTATGGGCTGTAGGCCAGTGGGGCGAGCCGAGCATCTTTACCTTGATGCTTTACCCTCCCGCCTGCCCTGCCTCCAGATGGCTCAAAATGGGCCTCCTGAAAGCAATTGGTGGTGATGTCATCAAGTCACCACCAACTACTTCCAGGTGCTACGTGCAGCACCACAGGTTTGTTTCTTGCTGTGTGGAGGTCCTGCAGAGAGGGTGAGGGGTCACATGAGAATGCACTGCATTGGGCCCCGCCACTCCTAGAGCCGGCCCTGGCTCTAGCGCTGGAGGGGTTGGGGCCACGTATGTTGCTTGTGCTTGTGCTGCCCCCCTCCCCGAAGCTGCTGCCACTTCCTCCGCCACGTCCTTTCCACTCCCTCTGCGTCACCTGCCTGGCCAGGAGGAGGAGAAGCAGAAGCAGCAATGCAGGGCAGAGGAGGAGGGGACACTCTGCCCTCCCATCTCTGCTGCTCTCTGTGTCCAGGCACTCAGCAGGAAAGAGTGGCAGAGGAGGGTTGGAAGAGGCTGGTGGGAAGCAGAAGCGGCGGCAACTCTGTGGTTGTACGATGTGCCCCTCTTGACCCTCTGGCTTGGCACCTGCACAGTTTAGTATCTGCAGGTGCTGAGCCTGTGGCTGGAAGGCCTCGGAAGGCCTCCCAGATGCAACCTAAAGGCACTTCCAGTTCACACTGGCCACTTCCGGCCCTGACTGGTGTTTTGAGACTTGGGGAGACCATGTGCCTCACGTGGTCTCCCCATGCCTCATAGGAGGCATGACTGGAAGTGGCTGGTGTGAACCGGAAGTGTCTTCCAGTTGCACCTGGGAGGCCATGCACAGTCTCTGGAGGGCTGGGCACATCCCACTGGTAAATTGTTGCAGCACCACACTGGGGGCACAATCCCAACCTGGAGTTAGGCCAGCAAAGTTTGGCCTGCACAAGGGCCACTGTAAAGTGTGTTTGGACCACTCTTGGAGTCAGGGAGGATGGCGCACGTCTGTGTGCTGGCCCATCTGACTCCGAGAGTGGTCCAAACATGCTTTACAGGGTCCCTTGTGCTGGCCAGACTTTGCTTTATTTACCTCAGAAATTTACCTCAGAATGTCAGATACAAGGGAGTGGCATTTGGACCATTCTTGGAATCAGGGAGGATGGCGCACGTCTGTGTGCTGGCCTCTCTGACTCCAAGAGTGGTCCAAACATACTTTATGGTGTCCCTTGTGCCAGCCAAACTTTGCTGGCCTAACTGTGCCAGCCTAATTCCAGGTTAGGATTGCGCCCTGGGCTCTCTACAGACTCAATTATCTGTGGGATTCTTTATCCGCATGGGGTCCTGGAATGGGTCCCCCATGGAGATCAAGGGCCCACTGTAATTGGGCAGCTCTGTAGTGTGTGTGTGTGGGTTGGGGAATGGCAGTTTGGGGAGCTCTGCAGTATCCCTGGGGACCAAGGCCTCCGGGAGATAGCTGGCTCTCGGCACGTTGAATCCTAGCAGGGAGGGATGCGATGGAGTTGTGCTTCCTTGTCCCCAGGGGGGCCTCTCCGTCTTCCCTTGGGGGTTGGGGCCGGCCCTGCCTCTGCCAGGCTTTGGGGTCCCTGTGGCTCTGGCTCTACTCCCAAGTCTGGGCTTGTTGCCCCGTAAGGGTGAAGAGGTTGTGAAACTCCCTGAGCCAGCTCCTTCTTTGCCCTCCAGCACAGGAGAGAGCGACCTCTCTCCTGCTCTCCCAGGCTCCTTTTGAAGCTCCCGGCCTCTTCCCCTAGTCCTCCAGAGTCTCTCATTCCCTCCGGGAGCTTCAGACAGAGGAGGTGCTTGTGGGTTTCAATGCTTTCATTTGTTCTCCTGTCCAGCCTTCAACCAATGCTCGCCCCCTGTGCCAGGCCCAGCAAACGCTACTTCCTGCCCCGGAGACTGGAAGCAGCATGGAGGCCGGTGCTATTTCTTCTCCGATGTTGAGGAGGACTGGAACGTCAGCCAGAGATTCTGCCTCTCCTTCGGTGGATCGCTGGTGACGATGGATTCTCAGCTGGAGCTGGTGAGGGAGCCGGTCAGCTGCAACCCTATGCCTGTGGGGCAGGTCTGCTGGATGCTGATGCTACTGATTGAAACTGGGATGAAGTCACATCAGTTGGTGGACCACCCTGGTAGTAATAGGGGTCTAAATTTGGGCAACCAGATGAAACTGACTCCAAACAAGGTCGAATCCATTCACAGCTGCTGATAGGACTTGTTCCTGACTCCATGCCAGAACGGAGCCCAGCCTCGCCTGATGGGCCAACCTCATAGTCTGGATCCTTGCAGAAAACACATTGCATCCATGTGCACAAGGCCTCACCTTTCAGACTGAGAGCTCAATCCTCACCTGGAGTTAGGTTGGCACAGTTCGGCTGGCACAGGGGACACCGTAAAGTATGTTAGGAGCACTCTCAGAGTCAGAGAGGCCAGCACATAGATGTGCGCCATCCTCCCTGATTCAGAGAGTGGTCCAGATGCACTTTATGGTGGTCCTGGTGCCAGCCAACCTTTGCTGGCCTAACTGTGCTGGCCTAACTCCAGTTTAGGATTGCGCTCTGAGCCTTATGGCCACCAATCACTCATGCCCTGTAACCTATTGGCTGGACCACGAGACTGCTGGACGTGTCTGCTGGCCCAGAGCCTTCCAAGTTCATCTAGGTATATTTAAAAAAAAACAAAAAAACTTCTGGCGACAATCACTGTAGATTTATTAACTTTATTGCAGTGGTTCCCAAACTCATCGGGCCACGGCACTCCCTCACAGGGTCACTGGGCCTCTTTCTCCCAGCTTGCCAGACAGATATAGCACAAAATCAATCAATCAATCAATCAATCAATCAATCAATCAATCAATCAAT
>JAJKFI010011697.1:24668-65714 GCA_029204185.1 Lerista edwardsae
AATCAATCAATCAATCAATCAATCAATCAATCAATCAATCAATCAATCAAGAGGTACTTGTTTTAATGCAGTGGATTCTCAGTTTATACCCAGTAAGGTAAAGGTTTCCCCATGACCGAATGGTCTAATCGTGACCAACTGTAGGGGGCGGTGCTCATCTCCGTTTCAAAGCCTGTAGAGCCAGTGTTTTGTCCGAGGACAAGCTTCCATGGTCATGTGGCTGGCATGACTATACGCCGTAGTGCACGGAATGCCATTACCTTCCCACCGAAGTGGTCCCTATTTATCTACTTGCATTTAGGTGCTTTTGAACTGCTAGGTTGGCAGGAGCTGGGACAAGCAACGGGAGCTCACTCTGTCGCGCAGTCTTGAACTCCCAACCTTCCGGTCGGAAAGCCCAGCAGCAGCGGATTAACCCGCTGCGCCACCACGTCCCTTTATACTCAGTACATAATTCCAAAGCTTGAAAAAATTTTCTATGCCTTTTATATTGATTGTGATGCCAAAAGGAGCTTAGCCAACCCACTTCCGAGAGCAGGATACTATATGTCAAAGAGCCACACTTGTCTCATGGGTTTGGCCACTCCTGTTATAGAAGAACACATTTTGAAAGGTCTGAGCTTTCCCACATGATAAACAGCACACAAAACAGACATTTGAATTCTCTCTCTTTTTTTAAAGGATTATGTAATGCGCTCCAAACTGCATGAATACTGTTGGATCGGCCTCCAGAGGGAGGATAAGAACATAAGAACATAAGAACATAAGAAGAGCCATGCTGGATCAGGCCAAGGGCCCATCTAGTCCAGCTTCCTGAATCTCACAGCGGCCCACCCCAGGTGCCCCAGGGAGGCAGGAGACAACAAGATGCTTGCATCCTGTTGCCACTCCCTTACACCCGGTACCTGTAGCCCACCACCTTTGTAAGGAGGTTGCACAATCCATCATTGCCTATAGCCCACAATGGATCTTTCCTCCAGAAATCGGTCTAATCCTCTCTTAAAGACATCAAGACCAGATGCCATCACCACCTCCTGTGGCAAGGAGTTCCACAGATTAACTACCCGCTGGGTAAAAAAGTACTTCCTTTTATCTGTTTTAACTCTCCCAACCCTCAGTTTTAGCGGATGCCCCCTGGTTCTGGTGTTGTGAGAGAGGGAAAAGAACATCCCTCTATCAACTCTATTCCTTCCATGCATAATTTTGTATGTCTCAATCATGTCCCCCCTCAGGCGCCTTTTTTCTAGACTGAAGAGCCCCAAACGCTGCAGTCTTTCTTCATAAGGGAGGTGCCCCAGCCCCGTAATCATTTTTGTCGCTCTCTTCTGCACCTTTTCCAACTCCACTATGTCCTTTTTGAGATGCGGCGACCAGAACTGGACACAATATTCCAGGTGCGGCCTTACCATTGCTTTGTACAATGGCATGATAATATTGGCTGTTTTATTCTCAACCCCTTTTTTAATTACCCCGAGCATGGAATTGGCTTTCTTAATTGCTGCCGCACACTGGGTCGATACCTTCATGGAATTGTCCACCAGCACCCCAAGATCTCTCTCCTGAGCTGTCACAGACAGCTCAGAACCCATTAGCCTATAGGTGAAGTTTTGGTTTTTGGCCCCAATGTGCATCACTTTACATTTGTTTACGTTGAAACGCATCTGCCATTTGGCTGCCCATTCCCCCAACTTGGAGAGATCCTTCTGGAGCTCTTCACAATCCTCTCTGGTTTTCACCACCCGGAAAAGTTTTGTGTCATCTGCAAACTTGGCCACCTCCCCCTGGAAATTGCCAAATGGGTCCCTCTTTAGAGACTGGTAAGAGCCCCCCCTCTCTTCTGAAGGCTGGGACAGGGGGCTTTGGGCCGAAGACTGGAGGATTTGAAATTTATGGTGGTCATTTATACATGACAGATTATGTGGAAAATGGCCGTGGTGTTGGATAATCAAAGCGAGAGGCTAAAAAAGGAATCCTCTGAAAGGACACACAAGACACACGGGGCCTATTTACTGAAGTGGTGCACCAGTCTTACAGGAAGGAAAACAGATTCTTTTGGTCCACTCCTATCCTCTCCCCTCCCCACTCGCTGGTGCAGTTGTGCAGAAAAGATATGTACACTGTTGGAGGGGGGCAGAGCAGGAGGCTTTGGAATTTAAATCCCCCTTCCCCACTAAAAGCCTCCTGCCCCTCAACATGACTCAGATGTACAAAACCATGCATGAGATGGATAGAATCAATAGGGGGATGTTCTTTTCCCTCTCTCACAACACCTGCAACCTCCTTACGTTAGAAGTAGGCTACCTCAGAATGCCAGGTGCAAGGGAGTGTCAACAGGACTAGATCTAAATGGGTCTTGGACCTGACCAGTGAGGCTCTTCTTATGTTCTTATGGTCAGCATTCTTAGGATAGCAAATTCTATTGTATTTATCAATCAATCACTAGTATTTATATACCACTTTTCAACACAAAGTTCACAAAGCGGTTTACAGGCAAATAATAACATTAAAGTTAAATGGCTCCCTGTCCCAAAAGGGCTCACAATCTAAAAGAATGGAGAACACCACCAGCAACAGCCACGAGAAAGACACTGCTCTGGGGTGATAAGGGACAATTGCTCTCCCCCTGCTAAATATAAGAGGACACCACTTGAAAAAGTGCCTCTTGCCCAGTTAGCAGGGGTTAACAACAGGTCTGCCAACTGTTCTTGTCAGTACTTCAACCCATGGACCAAGTAATTCATTGAAATCAATTACTTGACCATAAAAAAACCTTGAGTTTGTAAAAAAAAAAAAAGTTATAAGCTTAAAAATAACACGGTTACATGATTCTGGCCCATTTACGTGGTTTGGGGCTGCCACCTTGGACAAAACCCACTTCCAGGTTGTGGGATTTTGGTGGATTTTTTCCCTGTCAATCAGTACACCTGGTACTGAAAAGAACAGTTGTTGGACTTTTTCTAAGCTTAAAAATAACACAGGTACATGATTTTGGCCCATGTTCATGGCTTGCAGCTGCCATCTTGGAGAAAACCCACTTCTGGTGGTGGGATTGGGCGGGACTTTTTTCTGTCAATCTGTACACCTAGTACTGACAGGATCAGTTGTCAGACCTTTTATTCTAATTGTTTGCAGGTTAGGGGGCTTGTACCCCTAAATTGACTGGACTAGAGAGAAAGCAGTAGGGCAAGCCATATTGTCTTCAATGTTATTTTTCCAAGTCTATTTGTGTCCAGAGGATCAACTCAACCCTAATCCCACCCTGTGTGTGTGTGTGTGTGTGTGTGTGTGTGTGTGTGTTTGTGTGTGTGTGTTTCAGGTTTCCAATCAAGGGCAAAGGCTTTTGTGCCTATCTGAGTGAGAAAGCCTTCAGCTCTACGTGGTGCAGTAGCAAGCAGTACTGGATCTGCAGTAAAATGATCCACGCTGTGGGAGAGAAGCACTGAACAAGGCCTTTTGCTGAACAGGAGCTAAACGTTCTGTGGAAGAATGGATGACTTCGTGTTCAGAAGAATGGATCACGGACGTGTGGGATAGGGGTGGCAGGTGAGGTAGAGCCACAGCCCTTGAAGTCCTTTGAAAAGTGCTGCCACTGCTGCCACCGCCTGAGGTACAGAAGTACTCACAACCCACGTGCATGGGGGTTAAATGCTTGCGCACCTCACACAGCGGCATTGGTGGTGCTTCACAAAGGACTCCTTTGATGTGGCCCCCCTGACTCACCTGCCAGTCCCACACACGTCCCGTTTGTGTAGATTCTCTCTCCTCCTGTCTTTTTGCCTCCATTTTCCTGATGTTTTTTCTTTCAACACAATTTATTATGTTCCGATCATTTGGCAAATAGGCTACAGCCCAGAGACCTAGATTACTCAGGTAAGCACCTGGATCTAGATCCAGAATAGATATACATATGTATCCCTACACCAGACTCTTTCTGATACCACCTCCCCCATCATGTTCAGCCTGAGGAAGGCAGCCATTTTGCCCCGTGTTCAGACAAATGGAGTCAGTCAACAGTTTTTATTGACTGAGTTTAAATAGACTGAAGAAGTTGAAGGTTCTCCCTCACATTTGAGCAGACCAAGAAAGTTGGCAGTTTCCCCTCATGTTTAGATAAATTGGGGAAGTTGACCATGATTCCTTGCATTTTGATTGTGGAAATCAGTACTTTCCTCCTGCATTCAGATAGACTGAGGAAATCGACAGTTTGCCCTCACAGTCTGACAAACTAAGGATATTGGCAGTTTTCCCTCATGTTCAGACAGAGGAAGCCTGAGGAAGTTGACAGATTCTCAGCAAATTTAAACTGAGGAAATTGGCAATTTCCTTTCATGGTTAACACTGACCAAGAAGCCCAATAGTTTCCTGTTGCTATTAAACCGACTGAGGAAGTTGACAGTTTCCCATCACATTTAAACTAACTGAGGAAGTTGCCAGTTTCCTTTCGTGGTAACACTGACCAAGAAGCCCAATAGTTTCCTGTTGCTATTAAACTGACTGAGGAAGTTGGCAGTTTCCTCACGCAGTTACACTGACCGAGGGTTCAATCCACGCCCGGACGTTGCACCGACACAACGTTGTTATGTAGGTGTGATGTCATTAGTGCGTATATGGGGGCGGCGAGTGACACCCCCATGTTGGCGCTAAGCTGTAGCTCCGGTCTGGGAGTGTGGGCAGAGAGGTGCCCGGGCACCAGACGAACTTGGCTGGTGCAGGGGCAGCGCTGGGTGGGGGGTTGGAAATGGGTGGGGGGTGGGCAGGGGGGTTGATGTGCCAACCCAACGAGGGGGGAGTTTTTGTGACATGGCAGTTAGGCTGCATCCTAGGCCTTATCCTGAGCCACGCAGTCTCCTTGAGCAAGGGTATAAACATGCCCTTGCACCGAGGAGGCTCCTGCCTCATTGCTGCATTGGATGTAGTGCAGGCCTAGCAGCCTGCCTGCTCCAGCACAGCATTGGATTCAGCATTGGGGTCAACCGTTTCCCATTTCAATTAGACTGACTGAGGAAGTCAGCAATTTCCCCTCAGGCACACCAGTTGAGAAAGTCATTTCCCATCTCAATTAGACTGACTGAGGAAGTCAGTGGTTTCCCCTCACATTTGGACTGACTGAGGAAGTCGGCAGTTTCCTTTCATGGTAACACTGACCAAGAAGGCCAATAGTTTTCTGTTGATATTAAACTGACTGAGGAAGTTTCCTCATGCAGTTACACTGACCGAGAAAGTCAACAGTTTCCCATCTCAGTTAGACTGACTGAGGAAGTCAACAATTTCCTCTCAAACACACCCGTTGAGGAAGTCATGTCCCATCTCAGACTGACTGAGGAAGTCAGTGGTTTCCCCTCACATTTGGACTGACTGAGGAAGTCAGCAGTTTCCCGCTGCAACTGAGGAGGTTGACAGTTTCCCTTCATGCTCAGGCAGGCTGCAGATTTTGCATTTCCTTATATATAGACGGAGGACGTCTGCATTGCACCATCACCCCATATGCATGGTGAGCTTGCATTTTTTCAAAGCTTCATATTTTGCAATTCTGTATTTTAATCTGCTCTCTCCAACTGTTTTATATAGGACCGTATCTTTTCCCAATTACTTGGCTTATGTTTTCTCTAATGAATTCTCAGTAATTCTTGAACATAGGAGAAAATTTTGTGGGACCTGTTCCCACTTTCTATCGTTAATATATTTTATTGTGGGAGATCACTACGAAAGATCAGAGAAGCACCCAAGCATTCCGGGAAAGGTGCAGTGGACGGGGAAATGGTCTAAGAAGTTTGCCTTAGAATTTGTATTTTATTTTGCCTCTAAATTCACAGGCCTGCTTCATAAAATCCTTCTCTGCTCCATCCAATTCTCCTTGATCCATCTCTTAGAATTGGAGGGAAAGTGTCATGAACAGTAGGGAAGCAGGCCGGCTCGGCTCTATTTTGAGGCCGTGCCTGTCATTTCCCATCCCCCTCTGGGATCCTGATGGTGAGATAGTTTTCCCCTGGAGGCTGTTGTCTTGCTAAGGGCCGAGGTGAGATTGAGGGGCCTCTAGCAGGGAAACGAAACCTCCCAAGTACATTTTCACTGTACCAAGAGCTGTTTCGCTTCTGCCTGACAAGGGGGGTTGAAAAAAGCGTGGGGGGAGGGTAAGAACCAAGACTGAGACTTTCTGAGGCTTGAGGTGGAGAGAGAGCGCAGTTTGCCCTCCTAACACCTGGATCTGTCCTTTGCTGGGTGAGTGATAGCTAGGATGTAAGTAGACTAGGAGATAGCTGTTTTCTTTTTTTGAATTAACATCATGTAGTTATGCCATGCTTTGGCGTGCTGTGAAAGGCCTTCTTAAGTATCTATGCTGTAACTTGTAGTCTTAATAAATCATTACATTTTTTATTCCATGGTATGCCTCGTGTGTTGGGAGTGGGGGTTAGCTGAATCCAGTCTTGACGCTGTGCTACTCCACTGGTTGGGCTAAGAATGCCTCCTGGGCCACTGGAGGTTGCTGGTAGCCAGGAGGGGAGATCATCCGACGACCCCTGGGGGCAGTCTGGAGGAGCCGGACTCCCAGGTATCGTGACCATCATTTCGTTCACACCTTTTATGGGCTACTGTGACAGAGAATAACCCCTGTCTGCTCTTTTCACACCCCAGGGCTACCTCTGAGCCTCCCCTGTGCGCCCGACATAGCAGAGCATCCCAAAGAACTACACGTCCTCTGTCTGGGCTGGAAAAAAGAGCTTTCACATTGCAAGGCTCTTGGAGCGCTTTTTCACCAAGGCAAATTGGACTGTGGTTAAGGATGCTGTTCCAATCTGTTCCATCAAAGTTCCATTTAAAACCGAGAGTAACTGTGCAATGCTATACATCAGTGGTCTCCAAACTTTTTCAAGGCACAACCCCAATAAAGAAAATAAAGAAAGATGAGACTAGGGACCTGCTGTCGATCCCCTCCCAGGATCCTATCCACCCACCCCTGTCGCCACCACCCTCCCTGCCCCAAAGACACCCTCCCAGCACCGTTCCCTCTAACCAACTATTCTTATTAGAGAGAGCAGAAAAGCACTTTTTCCGTGAGTCCTTCTCTGCACAAAGGATGCCTTTTCCATCTCTTCTTTTTGAGGTAGTCCTCATCAATTTGGATTTTATGGAGATAAACAGCAAGTTTAGTCCTCCGAACCAGTGCTGGGCTCCCCTCCTGCCTCCCTGGTCTGTCTTCGTCCTCATGGCCTTGGCTGCTGCTTCCTGGAACAGAGAGAGAAGCTGGATTATCAGGGCAAGGTAGTGATGGGACCTCCAAAGGGCCTTCCTGGACAGGTATACTCAGGTATACTCCAAAGGCGTACCAGGGTGAAACCGCGCCCATGGCACATCACGGCACAATATCGTGATGTCATGACGTTGAGCTGCGTTCCTCCCTGACTTGGCCTGTGGGGGAGGGCGGCTTCCTCAGGCCCCCACTTAGGCAAAATTGCTGGGCAGAGGACTTCACTCCTTGGTAGAGCGCGCCTGGGCGTCACAGTGGCGATCGGGCGCGGAGGCAACGCAGTATGGAGGGCGCCTCCCTTCACGCGCCCTGCAGCCTTCCCTACCCATCGGAGCCATTTCCGGCAGTATGGAGGGCGCCTCCCTTCACGCGCACTGCAGCCTTCCCTAGCCATTGGACGATGGCGAGGGGGGCAGGCTGCAGGGCGCGTGAAGGGAGGCGCCCTGCAAAACCTACTGCTTTGCTCCCCCCCCCGAACACCACAGCCTCTCCCTGCACGGCTTGGCCACCCCAAGCCCCTCCCTTCCCTCTTGCACTCACTGAGCATAACTAAAGCAGATATGTGCCCTTTGACCGTCACACAGGGAAGGGAGGAAGTTTCACCCAACCCCCGGCCCTGCCTGTTATATGAATAGGAACAAAGTGAAGCCAGGGGTGGGCTTAGTGGCCATGTTTTTATACTCAAAACAATGCTGATTCCAAGCATTTCAGATTGGTTTGCGCGTACTGTTTAGGACTTAATAGTTTACTCCTGAAGTAAAAACTTACCAAAATAACAACGTGTGATCGTGTAGAAACACCAGTGGTAACCATATTATGAGTTAATATGCAATTCCAAGGTTTAATTCCGCATAATTATATTACTGAACATACCGGACAAAATGCTACTTGCTGTCTATTTAAACTCGGTTTGCACTGTTTTGACAGACTTATTTTTTGAAATCTACACAACCAAAAATAAAGTGTGAACGGGAAGGAAAGAAAAAAAGGGGAGGGTGGGCAAAAATTAGATAAATATGTGGGAAAATTACATTAAAATCTCTCAATGTATAACACAAGTAGTTGTCAATATGAGAGTAATTCTTTTTTACTTCTAGGCTATTAAGAGTATTTTTTAAACTTCTACACTCACCCCCCCCCATAAAACAAATTCTGTTAATGTTCAGAATTTCAAAAATATTACATATTATTTTTATTTTATTTCTTCATATCTACTTCAGTTTGTGAAGGGCTGCATACTTTATGAAGTAATATTTTTCTGCAGCAACGAATCACAATGATTTTAATTACCTGTGCGAAGTAATCCCATTTTTCGTACAGCGATTCGTGCACCCGTATGCAGAACACGCAGGCATGATTAAAGAGGTTGAGATTAATTTTTACACACGGGCAGGGAGATTTTTATTCGTGGCTCCGCGGCGGCAATCCTCCTTCGCGGCGATGATCTGAGTTTATATCCATGGCTTCAAGAAAATGACGTCATGCTGCCCCCAGTCAATATAACCTTTTTGGTTTCACCCTGGCACGCCTCTGCTTCCGTGTGTTCCTCCCCGGGAAGCGCGTTTCCCCCCAGAGTCTTTGTCTCCACGCCCCCTTCGGCCGCTGCTCCTGGGATCCCCCGCAAAGCTCTTCCAGCCCAGCCTGGTGCGGAAGGGGAGCCCAGGAGAAGCCGCAGAGTCCTCTCGGGGCAGGATCAGGCGCTGCACGGGGAGGGGGGATGCCCGGCCGGGGGAGATGAGCCCCAGTTTCAGCCTAGGTCTCTGCAAAGAGCCTTTCCTCTGGGCTGGCCAGCACTCCGAGGGTTAAAGGGAGCGACTCCGGATTCCTAGAGGGGCGACGGGGCAGGGCTGGACCTCCTTGGGAAGCCCCATGATCCTGCACCGCCCTGACCCTCTCTGCCTCCAGCCGCTGTTCTGGTGCCTGCAGCCGGTGTGGTGAGCCCGCAGCGTCCGAGGGCGGGGGGAGGAATCGAGGGGATCCCCCAGTGCGCAGTGCAGGGGGCTGAGAAGGAGAGCCTGGCAAATCCCCCTCCCGCCCCTTCGTGGGTCCTGTTCCTCCTCCCCAGCCGGGAGAACCAGCGGCAGTGGCGTTCCCAGCGCGCTCCTTCGACAACCGGAGTCCCGGGAAACCGATCTGGCTCCGCAGGGGCGCCGCTTCTGCCTCCCCCCCTTCTTGGGACCGGTCTGGGGGTTCCTGCGTGCGAGGCGCGGCGAGAAGCCATCAGGGGGGCGGGCAGGCGAACGGGGGCGGGTTGGAGGTTCTGGCTGCCCCCTTTCCCCAGGATTCAGAGCGCAGTGCTGGGGAGGCGCGGACAGCCTCGCCCGGTGCTTGTCCCTCCTGGGTGCCGCCCCTCCTCCACTGCGGTGGCCACTTGTTCCTGGCCGCCTCTCCTTCGCGTTTGTGCTAGAGGTGGAAGCGGGGCCCGTTCCCCTCCCCCTTTCAGGAGAGAGTGAATGTGGGGGAGGGGCATGGACAGGCGTCTCCTTGCAGCGTCTGCACAGAGTGGAGTCCGTGGCTGAGTTCAGATTTGTTGCCTCCCAAATCTCCCCCCCTCTTTTCTCATTCCATTCAATTTGTGCCCTTTCTGGACTGCTGAGTTTTTCTCTTCTGACTTTACTTAGTTCCAGCTGTTCCCTTTACACACCTGCAGGCAGGGCATGAGAGAGGGGATCGGGACCAGGCCGGCCACGCTCCTCTCTGGTCCCGACGCCCTGGGTTGAGCCCGAGAGCTGCCCGGCCCCTCCTCGCTGGATTGGAAACTGGCGGCTTCCAGGAAAAATGTCTGTGTGAAAGTGTACCATTTTTAAAAACATGGCTGAAGGAACGCATCCATTTGAACTGCATAAATTTGTGCCGACGTGTCAGAATTGGTTATAAAGTGCAAACTGGAGACCTTCAAGTAGAGGCTTGACAGGCACCTGCTGGAGATGCTCTAGGAGGATTTCCTGCTACAGGCAGGGGGTTGGACTAGATGACCTTGTAGGTCCCTTCCAACTCTATGCTTCTATGAAATTGGTTTTAAAATCCAAGATGGTTTCAGATCGTTGGGGAAGATCATGTTTCTGGTATGCATGGAGGTCACCATCTTTTCCAGCTCCAAGCTCCCTGCTCAAAATTCTAGGCTGCATTCAAGGCACCTCCCTTATGAGGAAAGGCTGCAGCATTTGGGGCTCTTCAGCTTAGAAAAAAGGTGCCGGGGGGCATGATTGAGATGCACTAAAATTGAGTGTTGGAACAAATAAAAAAATAAAACTTTTTTACCCAGTGGGTAATTAATCTCTGGAACTCCTTGCCACTGGAGATGCTGATGGTGTCTGGCCTAGGTGCCTTCAAAAGGGGATTACACAAATGCGTGGAGGACACATCCATCGCAGGCTACAGGTCATAATGGGTGGTGCAGCCTCCTTATTTGAGAAGTCGGCTAGCTCAGAATGCCAGGTGAGGCATCTGGTGGGTGTTCTGCCAAATTCCCTGCTGGGCCTCCCCAAGGGCCCCAATGCCCGCACTAGGCTAACTAGTTTCCCCTCCAGAGCAGCCTCACAGATAGGCAAGAGGGAGGGGGTTCATTCACCCACTGGGCCTCCTCTCTTCCAGCTACTTGGCTTGGAATCACCGGCTGGCCAGCCTCCTCCAGACTGCCCTCATCATCGGCTACTGTGAAATGTAGGAAGCTGTACTAGATGGTCCTCTGGCCTGATCCAGCAGAGCTCTGCTTACGTTCTTTTCTCAGCTTCGAGCACTGAAAGCGCCACAGAGCGGTTGTGGGTTTTTTTGGTTCCAGGGCACTGCGGTTGTTGCCGCAGCGAGGGAGAACTCACACAGACCAATATGATCAATAATAAAGTTCTGATTTATTGCAGCATGGTCACCATTTTTATTACAGTTTTACAGGATGTTTGCTTAGAAATCAATAACCTGGCTTGATTGCCTTGAATACACATCAGAAGGCTGCTTGATTAGCTCAGGAAGTCTCGGCAAACAAGCTAACAAGCTTAACTAGTAACAAGATTAGCGGTCTCGCGGCTCCACTATCTCCCTGTTGCTCAAAGCAGGATGCTTAATTTCCGATCTTTCTCGCTCTGTGTTGCAAGGGGCAAGCCAATTACGCGGTTTCCTATGATGTTGCAAGGGGTCAGCTGGCTACAGCGATCTCCCATCTTGCTCTTGCCCCAATCCCACAATCCTTAGAGAAAAACCATTCTTCCTATAACACAACACCTCCCCCTCTCTTTTTTAAAAGGCTGCTGTGAAGTTCTAGAGGCAACATTTTTGAATACAAAAAAAAGCAAGGACCAAATAAACACATTATAATACATATAGTTACTATGAATAGCGTAGGTTGAAACGCGTGCAGCAGGTAGGGCAATATGGCGTTTAGCTTTCTGATGCGGTTTTGCACGACAGTTATGTTTATTGTGTCTAAGTGTTTTTCCTGTGTTTTAATTCACTTTGAGCTATTCTGTTGGGAAACCACAGTTTGGCAGATAAGGATTGATTGGATTTTTGGCAGGACTTGCCTAAATTGGGTAGCTTTAGGCTAAAAATAGCCTCTTGTTGTCAGACATTAGATTCGCATTTCTCATTTCTTTAAGACTGGGGGGGGGAACAGGCGACGTACAGTTGTCTGCACCAATTCTTCATTCACATGCTGTATGTAATGGGAGGATGTTCACTAATCTTTCCTTCCCTGCATCCTTGCAGCCACCCTGGCCGCCCCCCCCTCTCCCAGATATGGCGTTGTGTGCATCTGACCATTAGGCAATGCAAGTGTTTTTCCCGTTAAGGCCAAATTTACCACAATGGGGTATTCATAAAGGAAACAATTTTGCCATAAAGTTAAGTGTTTTCCCACCAGAGTTGTCCAAAAGGAGCTTTTACTAAGAAGAAAATTTTTCTAAGAAGAAACTTTTCTAGACTTTTCTTTTACTATTTCTTGAGGGCCATGAGGGCAGGGATCCAGGGGGCTAGCTCCCCCTTTTCTTTTAAAAAAGCTTTGGTATGTGAAGTTGAGGTTGGTTTGGATGGGGACTTATACGTGTAAAGGTTTGGCATAAGGGACATGGGTTTGCACAATGATTACATAACATATACAAGCATTGGTTTACGCAGGTGAGAGAAAACAGAAATTAGCATTGATAGTGGATGTTAAGAGGTAGCTTCAGCCAGCATGGCTGCAAAAGTCTTTTTTCTGGAGTCCCTTGCTTTTGTTTTGATGGAAGCTGCTCGAATGCCGCAGTTCTGCATCTTTCTGTGAGGTTCTTTTTTGGGTGACTGCAGTTTTAGGGTTGAATAGATGACTTTAAGAAAGAAGAATAGATGCACACTGTCATGGCATTTTTAAACTTGCTTTCTTTTTCCTGCATTTGAAAACAAACTTTTTTGATTAGTGCTCCTTTTAATAGCAGAGTTTTGAGGGCTCATCTTCACGTGACGCTTTGCTGCCTAGTCTGTTGAAAAAGTAAGTTATTTGGAAAGAAAGCATATACTTTTTGTAGTTAGCAACATTTATTTGCTTGGCATATTTAAGACTCCTATGTAAAATTGCATTTAGGCGAAAAGAATTTCATTAGAGGTAATGCTCTTGGATAGGCAATTAATTTCAATGTGATGCGCAGGAAATATTAGCAGGAGGTTGTTGCTTTTCTTTGCTGCACTTATGGAAATGCTATAAAACAAGGCTTAGAGTAAGATTTTGTTACAAGTTACAGTGGCAGAGAGTCTAACAGACTTGCTGCTTTGCTTGATAGGAAAGAGGAGGGGGTTTGGAAAACCCAACTCACTCACTCCCTTCACTGGGCTAAGAGGGGGGGGGAGCATATTCTAAGAATGGCTGAAAAAACTTTAGACCTGGCCTTTGGACTGCAACGAAGCTCCCTGCAAGTGTGCAAGTAAGGTGCAAACCTGCTCCTCTCTCTCTCTTTAAGGAAGCAGCACAGAGTGCTCCTGTTTGGGGCTTTCCTTTGCTCGCTTGTTCCTGGGATCGTGCAGAGTTCTTTGGATTGAGGCTGAAATCACACTTGGTTCCACAGCCCCACAGGGACAACAAACATGTAAAACACTCACATACAAAACCAACCTTTTACTTTACTTTGAGAAATCATATATGCTACGCAGCTAATTATGATTATACAGTGGGGAACAGGCCATGTCTTTAGCGCTGAAAGGGGGTTGCCTTTTTCCAGGCGGCAACATCTGGTTGGACTACAAAAGGCCTTTAAGTCTTGTTCTGCTGTAGCGTGCCCTAGTTTTGCAATTGCCCCTTACAGTATAATATGATTGCTGAAGCATTCTTATGATTTCCACATGCGCAAGTTTAGCCACAAAACACCAATAGACAATTATGCATTTAATTTAGAACACCCTCTAAAGATCATATGGTTTTTTTCTTGGCAAGGTTTAAAATTGCACTCTGATGCGCACCAGTGTTTAAACTTAACCCAAATTTTTCTAAACAGAGGACAAGTAGTGCACAAAACCAAAAAATATACCATGGTACCGGGCATGAGCTCAAAAAAAAAGGAAAAGAAGTGTTGCAACAATATCAGGCCTTAAGGATGACACAAAGATAACAGGCAGAGAGGCAGAGAAGAAATTGGGACACAGAGGTGTGCCCACACGCAAACATGAATTTCTCTTAAGGTGCACCTACACACACACACACCCCTATGCATACACACTCTTAGTCCAGGACAACACACGCACACACGCCTGGACTTTTACTTAAACACACGCCTATACATCCACACCTGGATTTTATCCAGACAACACATGAAGACATACAGTGCGCACATTTTTATCACACATGACAAACATGTAACATTTAACATGAACCCTCTTTTTTTTCCCTTTTTTCCTCCTTTTTTCTCCCTTTTTTTTTTTTTTTCTTTTTTCTTTTTTTGCATGCAAGGCTTCCCATTATTTTGGGCTCCTATTTTTGCAGAGACAACATATTTTGAGTAGGTGTTAGCAACGTCTCTGTCAGCAATTCAATGTCATAAGGTGTCAAGTCAGTGGGTGTGCCATAGTCCATTATATATTTTGAATTTTATGAGTCATATTCCAGTTAAAGGGAGCTCATTCTGCAGCGTTGCCTCGGCAGATCACGAGCACCAATATTGGCTGCATTGTCAAATCTTCCTTTAAAGATGCATTCCGTATTGCTGCTCTCCATCGCCTCCTATGATGAAACGTCTTGTCTTTCCCTGGCGGGGCTGGATCCCGGGAGGGGAGGGGGTTCGTTGTCTGCCTCCCCCCTCCGTGCCCCTCTGAGCAGCCTTTTTCTCCCTTTCTCTTCTCTCATCCCATTCTTCCAACATTTCCTGTGTCCTTATTCTCTCCTCCTCCTCTGCAAGCGATAGGGGCGCTCCCAGCTCCCGCTTTTCCCAGGGGCTCCATCGTCCTCTCTCCCCGTATCGTGCCATCATCCACTCCTCCGCCTCCTTCCAAGCACACTCTCCCCCCGGCACCTCCTTTTCTGCCCTCTCCTTGTTTTGTTTCCATTTTGACAAGTCCGGGTAAATACTGTCCTCATCCATGGGCGAGGGAACATTAGCGAGGTCAGATGGGGCCGTGGGGCTACATGCCTCTGGCTGTCCATCTTGCACAAGACCCCACAAATCTGTCCCGACATTTCTCCAGGTTAATTGCAAAAATAAGTCCGTCCAGTCCTTCAAATGACCCCGCCTTCGAGCGCACTGACACACAGCGAGCGCCTCTTTTTCTTTTAACTTGCAGTCATATCTAGGTGCCATGTCACAAACCAAGCGGAGCCCCTCTCTCTCCGCAGCCGATACGGCTAAACCCATCCCGCTACCCTGATTCGAAGGTCAGCTTTTTGACTCGACGATCAGTCAATTCTGACTTACCAGTCAGTAGTGGCCACTTCACTTCTCTCTTCCCGCCTCTCCTGGGCGTCCGGGGGACCTGGCTTTGCCCGCAATGATCCTACCCCTGCCGGGATGTCAAAAACCTCGCACCTGTCCGCTGATTATTTCTAATCGCGTCGGGGTCACCATTTGTTGCCGCAGCGAGGGAGAACTCACACAGACCAATATGATCAATAATAAAGTTCTGATTTATTGCAGCATGGTCACCATTTTTATTACAGTTTTACAGGATGTTTGCTTAGAAATCAATAACCTGGCTTGATTGCCTTGAATACACATCAGAAGGCTGCTTGATTAGCTCAGGAAGTCTCGGCAAACAAGCTAACAAGCTTAACTAGTAACAAGATTAGCGGTCTCGCGGCTCCACTATCTCCCTGTTGCTCAAAGCAGGATGCTTAATTTCCGATCTTTCTCGCTCTGTGTTGCAAGGGGCAAGCCAATTACGCGGTTTCCTATGATGTTGCAAGGGGTCAGCTGGCTACAGCGATCTCCCATCTTGCTCTTGCCCCAATCCCACAATCCTTAGAGAAAAACCATTCTTCCTATAACACAACAGCGGTCACCTTTTTTCAGCTTCCAGCACGCTCCCCACATAAGCATTTTCATTAGCTGTTAACTGTTATATCTTCAATATTGTGTTTTGTCTTTTTAACTCCTGTAAATTTCTTTGCTCCTACAGAAGCAGGTGGGGTCAAAACTCATCAGGAGGAGAGCTGGACTTGGCAGCTGAAAAGCCTCCGTGCCTGATCCAGGAGGACCGGCTGAGAGTTGAGGCTCCCAGAAGGAACTGCGGAGGTTGGAGCAGGGGGAGCATCTCGGCCACGGAGCGGGGAAGGTCCAGCCCCAGAGGGACGTCCCTGCACAGCCTGCCTTGAAGCATCTGCGTCTTGCCAGGTGTGTGGCTCAGAGAGGAGGGGGAGCTCTTTCCACTGGCAGAGAGAACTGGGCAGCTCCCTTCCATACGACCCCCCCTCCACCCCCTGTACCTCCCAATCAGGGATTTCCCCCACATCTGCTCTCTGGCCTGGAATCAGTGCAGGGAAAATCCCATCCGAGGGCCTGGGCTCCAGGCAGGAATGGCAGGTGGGCGACGGAACTGAGGCAGGAAAAGCAGGTTTTGGTGGGCCTTGAAAGGGTTTGGAGAAGCAGGTTTTGCAAGGAGTTTTCAAGGGCAGAAGGGAGGGGCCTCGATAGGCAGAGAGGGGAAGGGCCAACGTTGCCAAAGGAAGAAATGCAGGGCTGTGAATCAGGATATATGGGGCTCTGGGAATGAAATGGCTGGATGCAAATGTCAAGGGAAAGAAGATCAATTGTGTAAAGTACAAAAAACCAAATGGCATTCCGGGGAGGAAAGTGTTGCAGGATCCTGAGTCCCTCGCTGTCAGAACCCAAGATCCGAGCCAGGTCTTTGAGCTGCAGATGACTCTTTTTATCCAGATAACCAGAAAAGGAAAACACAACTGCCTTATGTTACAAACACTTTCGCAGCTCTGGATATTTTTTGCTCAGAAATGTTCTTGTTTCCTTCTCAGAGGAGTTTTACCGACCTGCTGCCTTTTCCCAGATGGAAGGAGGGCAGTGTGTGTCTTCCCAGGATCTCCGGGAAGAGTCAAAATCGGAAGGTAACAATCCTGCATCACACAGCAGACGCTTCGGAGGGTGCTGGGTGGGTGGGACCAGAACGGTGCTGTGGTGAGTGACGACCCTTTGCCCCAATAGAGACTCTCCTCCCTTCTGGGGCAAGTTGGGGTTGGTTAGGCTGAGTCAGCAAAGGCCCTCACTGCCGTTCTGATCCCTTCACTCACAAAGCCACGGCAGCAACTTGGTTAACAGCTGAGCCGTAGACTGAAAATGCCTGCGTGATCTGAGCGACTGATGCTCTGCTTCTTTTCCCAAGCCAGAGGACGGAAGGAGGTACAAAGGAAGCCACAGGGTGGTTGGAGGTGGCCATCTGCTGCCCTAGGCATTTGTCTCAGTTGGCCTCAAGGATGGGCCGGGTCCTGTCACTCCACTGCCTCTTATGTGGTTCTCACTCAGGATCCCAACTGCACTCCAGCCACATCATGCATGACTAGCAGGCAGACTCCCGAGGTGGCCATAGGGCTGAACCTTTTTCGCCATTCACGGGGGGGGGGGTGGAGCTGTGGGGGGTTATGTGTTCCAGAACCCCTTCCCCCACAGAGGGCTGTGGGGTTAGGGGGCATGCCCGGTCAGCCAGGTGCCCTTGTCCCCGGGGATCTCAATAGCAGTGGCACCCTGTTATGCCAGAAACACCTGCTGGGTCTCCCTGAGGCCCCTGCTGCCCGCTCTAGGCTGGCTAGTTTCCCCTTCAAACAGTTCTGTTTGCAGCAGTGGAGCAAACACAACTAGGCCTCACCTTCTCAGTAAGCCAGGTCCACTCTCGCCTACTTCCACCAAAGTTTCTCCTACTACACACCCACAGCTTCTCCTTCCTCCAGGTGCTCCTTATATCCTGGCTTCCAGCCTCTGAGTGGCTGCAGCTGTGCAGCCCAACCCCAGCTACCTCCCTGGTGTTGATCCTGCCTGTACTTAGCTCCCTGGTGTTCATCCTGTCTATACTTAGCCCAAGGGTCACTGTTGGCACCATCTCCTGCCTCCTCAAGGGGGCCTTCTGTATTTTTACTACAGGCCCTGCCCGATGCCACATGTGCAGCATGCGCTCAAACGGGGTGGGTGACTCGGGGTTCGCTCGCCCATGCTGCTCTGGGTGAGCCAGCTTGCTCTGGAGGGCCTTCCACTTCCCCGTGAGGTGGCCCATAGATCAGTTGGCCCCGTGGATGCCCATGGTAACCCTGACCCCACACCAGGCCGTGGGGGCAGTCGTGCTCACCATGTGGGGTGGTAAGGGGGGTTGCAACCTACAGCTCGCAGGAGGGCATTGGCGGGCCGGGGCATTCACGCACAGCATACAGTCATTGTTCGGGTGGGAATCTTGCTGTCAGGGGTGGTGTAGTGCAGCGTTGGGGCATGCCGAGGCTGCACCTGGTTGGAGTCATAACGTTCTGCCCCAGCGCCTGGGGCAATAGCTTCATGACTCTGCCCATTTGCGCCCCCAGGGCAGTGACATCACTAGTTCTTCCTGAGGGCCAGCGCCTCCTTCCTCAGGGAGAACCTGGAGGAGGCTGCTTACGTCTCCGCCGGCATCGCTCCGGGAGAGGGGCCTCGTGCGATCGCCAGAGCCTCCTCTTTTCGGGACAGCCCAAAGGTGACTGCATTCCTGCTGCTTGCAATGTGAAGGCAGTCACCTCCGTGATGAGGGCGGAGCCTGGGGCCAATCCTGCGCCCCGATTTAGCCCAGCACCTGGAGCAGGTGCCCCTCAGGCTCCACCCGTGTTCCTGTTCTGCGCCTGGTGGATGCCTGCCTGGTGGCAGCAACCTGCAGTGCAGTGCGTGAACCGAAGCCTGTGCATGTCCACTCGGACTTGAGTCCCATTGCAGTGGGTGGAGGCTGCTGCCAGGTACGTGTGGATAGGATACAAGAGACCGAGGGGCTGGGCGGCTGTGCCCGAGTTGGGTGCCACCAATTCCCCCCTCCTGCTTACCTGTTTGGGGAGTCGGTGGCTGCAGCTGGTCGGCAGGGAGGCTGGCACCTCCCCAGCTCCGGCAGGCCGGCATAGCATGTGCAGGGGATCGATGGGGTTTCTCGGAGCTGCTTCCCCTGGCGCGTGGGGGGCATGTCTGGCTCGGGTTTGGCTCCAACAAACCTTGGCTGAGCACTGTCGCACTGGCACTGTCTCCTCATCTGTGGAACCGGCAGAGCTATTGTTGCACCAGTTGAACGGGCAGAGCACCGGCGCAGTGCCAGTTCAGGATTGCGCTGTGAGACTAAAATGGCCGATATTATTATTACACCATTGTACAAATCGATGCTGAGGCCACATCTGGAGTATTGTGTCCAGTTCTGGTCACCACATCGCTAAAAGGACATAGTGGAGCTGGAAAAGGTACAGCAGAGAGCTACCAAAATGCTTACTAAGGTTGGCTCCTCCCTTACGTGGAAAGGCTGGAGCACTGGGGACTCTTCAGTCCAGAAAAAGGCACCTGACATGATGGGCAGCACAACCCTATACCCCCCTTGGCGCCAGCGCTGTGCTCTTGCGCCAGCCAAATGCTAGTGCGAACGTGCCATAAAGTGCATCTGCGTCAGGGCTATGGTGCTCGGCTGGCCCAAGTGGCAGTACCATCAGCAGTATTGGCCATGCACCAGTCGAGCGCTGGCACTGCTTGGTCGGCGGAGGGCCTCCATGAGGGTGTTCCAGCATCATTCGGGGGGGGGTAACTGGGTGACGCAGTGGGCAGAGACGGGGTTGTGATGCAGGGCGGCCCTAGTGCCAAATCCTCACGCCTGTCCCCAGCCAGTCAGGGGCGAATCTGTTTGAATGAAAATGTGTCCAATGAAAATGCGCCCCTAGGGGCACGCAACATCATGACGTCACATCGTGACGTCATGACATAGCGCCCTGCACCTTCTAAGAGGCGCATTCTGTTCTCTGCCGTGGGCCCTTTAAGGCCAGCGGCAGCAAACAGAACGTGGCCGGGGCGCCGTGTTCTGTTCACTGCCGTTGGCCTTAAAGGGCCTGCGGCAGCGAACAGAAGGCTGGGGCGCCGCGTTCTGTTCGCTCTGCAGCGAACGCGCCTGTGGCGCCCATGGCTGCGGAGCGAACAGAACGCGTGCCCCGGCTGCGTTCTGTTCGCTCGTGCCGGCTCTTGCCTTAAAGAGCCGGCACGAGAGGGGGCGCCGGGTGGCAGCACATTCTCCTTGCTCCGGCTGGCTCTTTAAGGCCAGCCGGAGCGAGGAGAATGCTGCGCAGGGCCTGGGCGGGAGCGGGCGGGCCATGGGCGCCATTTTGGGGTGGGTGGGCGCCATGCGAACGGCACTCCCTGCAAGATGGTGCCCATGGCTCGTGCCACCCCGTGCCACACCCTAGAAACGCCCCTGCAGCCAGTGCAGCCCCGATTCGGGCCACTTCTGTGCATGTTCCTCTGCGCCTGTAAAACAGCAGGCGGAGATCCGAGCAGGCCCATCGGGGTGACTGGGGTTTACATGGGTGCAAGGAGAAAACCTCCCCTTGTCCTGCACATTGCTGCTGCTGCTTCCTCCTGGGCCTTGGGATATGGCCCTGCTGTGTCGGCCTTACTAGGCCAGCCTAGCATAGGATTGTGCTCTGACAGAGTTAGGCAAGTGATGGGTAGAGTGGAGGGGGGGATATTCGCTTCCCTCTCTCATATCAGAGCGAGGGGACAGCCAAGGAAACGGGCAGACCAATCCTAAGCAAGGCCGGCCTAGCAGGGCTGTATCCTAAGCCTAACAGGAGGCGGCGGCAGCAGCACAGGTACCGGCGTAAGCCCCAGCCAGCCTTATGGGGCTGCTCGGATCTGCGCCAGCCAAATATCAGACACAGGACCACATGCGCAGCGATGGCCAGAATCGGGACCACCCTGGCCGGGGACGGGGTTTCAGGTTTGGCGGTACGGCCGTCAGCTGTCGCCGCCCACTGTGCCACCCCATTACGCCCCCAGCACACCTCTGGAATGATCTCCGCGAGGTCCTGGGCCAACCGAGTGTAAGGAAAAAAGGGAACTTTTTACCACTTATGGTGGACATGTCCAATGGCAAAAGAATTTTGGCTCCGTATACATAAGATAGCTCAGGAAATAATAAAGGTAAAATTACATTTAAACCTGAAATATTTTTATTAAATATGGTATCAGAAATCGAGGAGAAAGAAAAAAGATATCTGTTATTACATATAGTGATGGCGGCTAGATTAAGTTATGCTCAATTATGGAAAGATAATAAAATACCCAAGTTAGAACAAATAATAGATAGAATATATGAAACAGCAAATAATGATATTTTGACAGATAGATGAAAAGGAAAGATTAAAGAGCAAGTTGGGAGTAAATGGAGTTTATTCTACGACTGGATGGACACAATTTGTTAAATGGAAGTTTGGTATAAGAGAATAACAGAATAGTTTAAAGATATTTTGAGGAAGATAAAGAAATATGATATATAAATCTTAGTAGATGATAATTAAATGGACTGTATTGTAATGTAAAAATCAAATAAGCTGTACTCCTATTGTGTGTTAATCTCAATGTGTGTTCCACTTCCTAGATTGCAGTTAATTAATCTGTGGAACTCTTTGCCACAGGAAGAGGTGAAGGCTTCTAGCCTGGAAGCCTTTCAAAGGAGATTAGATGGATTTCTAGAGGAAAAGTCCATCACAGGGTCCAGGCCGTGGTGGGTGTGTGCAGCCTCCTGGTTTTTGAAGTAGAAACTTCCCTCCGAATGCCAGGGGCAAGGGAGTGGCCGCAGGATGCAGGGATCTTCTTGCCTTGTGCGCTCCCTGGGGCATCTGGTGAGACACGCTGTGAGCCTGTGGAAATCCCCCACTGACCCTTACAGTTTGGCTGACCTCAGTGCTACCTTCCTGCCATTTAAGAATGAAGGAAACTGCTCCACTATATGAACCCCCCCCCCCACTGTGTGAAAGAACATTCTGGCATTCATCAGAAGGGGACGTGACATGAAAGCTCCTGTGAGGCCTGAGGGAATCCAGAGGGAGGCCACCCCTTGTGATTCCCCCCTCTTGTGATTCAGCCACAGTTGTGCTCCTTCTCCACAACAGCAAGGGAGAGTAGAGGGTTGGCCTCCGAGAGTCAGTAGCTGAGCAGGGCTGTGATTCTGAGCACCCTTTCCTGGGAGTCGGTGCTGCTGAATCCCTTGGAGTTTCCTTCTGAGTATACCTGTCCAGTAAGGCACTTTGGAGGTCCCATCACAATATTGCCCTGATAATCTACCTTCTCTCTCTGTTCCAGGAAGCAGCAGCCAAGGCCATGAGGATGAAGACAGACCAGGGAGTCAGGAGGGGAGCCCAGCCCCGGTTCGGAGGTCTAAATTGGTTGTTCTTCTCCATAAAATCCAAATTGACGAGGAGTATCTCAAAGCGAAGAGATGGAAAAGGGATCCTTTATGCAGAGAAGGACTTGCCTGTAAACTGAACATGGAGAAACCCAACAGAACTGACACAGGGAAGAAATCGGTTCAGTGCTCTGAGTGGAGAAGGAGCTTCAGGGACAACACACACATTCCTTCCCCTGAGAAGATCCACACAAGGGAGAAAGCTGCACATCAAGATGGATCAAAGAAGCGGCAAGGAAACCAGGCAGAGCAATGGAGAAATAAATCTAAAGTTTGTCGGGGGAAAGATTTCAACCCCCTTGCAAATGATCCCAAAAGAGAAACTGGAAAGAGGAAGGAAAAACGTCCTCGCAAGGAGGTGAAACCGTATCAATGTTTGCAGTGTGAAAAGAGCTTCAGTCAGAGGGCACACCTGACTGTACATCAAAGACCCCACACAGGGGAGAAACCATATCAATGCCTGGAGTGTGGAAAGAGCTTCAGTCAGAGGGCACACCTGACTGTGCATCAAAGAACCCACACAGGGGAGAAACCATATCAATGCTTTGAGTGTGGAAAGAGCTTCACAGACAGTAGCAGCCTGACTAAGCATCAAAGTACTCACACAGGGGAGAAACCATATCAATGCCTGGAATGTGGAAAGAGCTTCAGTCAGAGTATTAAGCTGACTGTGCACCGAAGAACTCATACAGGGGAGAAACCTTATCAATGCTTTGAGTGTGGAAAGAGTTTCACAGACTGTGGAAATCTTACTAAACATCAAAGAACCCACACAGGGGAGAAACCATATCAATGCCTGGAGTGTGGAAAGAGCTTCAGTTGGAGTGGAGACTTGATTAAGCATCACAGAACCCACACAGGGGAGAAACCATATCAATGTCTGGAGTGTGGAAAGAGTTTCAGTCAGAGAGCGAACCTGACTATGCATCAAAGAACCCACACAGGGGAGAAACGATATCAATGCTTTGAGTGCGGAAAGAGCTTCACAGAGAGTCAAAAACTTACTATCCATCAAAGAACCCACACAGGGGAGAAACCATATAAATGCTTTGAGTGTGACACGAGCTTCAGTCAGAGTGGAGATCTGACTGTGCACCGAAGAACCCACACGGGGGAGAAACCTTATCAATGCTTGGAGTGTGGGAAGAGCTTCAGTGTGAGCTCTAAACTGACTATTCACCAAAGAACCCACACAGGGGAGAAACCGTATGAATGCATCAAGTGTGGAAAGAGCTTCAACAGGAGCGATAGCCTGAGTTTGCATCAAAGAACCCACACAGGAAAGAAACCTTATCAATGCTTGGAGTGTGGAAAGAGCTTCACTGTGAGGCCTAAGCTGACTGTTCATCAAAGAACCCACACAGGGGAGAAACCGTATCAATGCATCGAGTGTGGAAAAGCCTTCACAGACAGTGGAAATCTTACTAAACATCAAAGAACCCACACAGGGAAGAAACCATATGAATGCTTGGAGTGTGGAAAGAGCTTCAGTCAGAGTGGAAGCCTTACTATGCATGAAAGAACCCACACAGGGGAGAAACCATATACATGCTTTGAGTGTAGAAAGAGCTTCAGTGAGAGTTCTCAACTTACTATTCATCAGAGAACCCACACCGGGGAGAAACCATATCATTGCCTGGAGTGTGGAAAGAGCTTCAGTAGGATTGGAAGCCTGACTATGCATCGAAGAGCCCACACAGGGGAGAAACCGTATCAATGCATCGAGTGTGGAAAGGCCTTCACAGACAGAGGAAAACTTACTAAACATCAAAGAACCCACACAGGGGAGAAACCATATCAATGCATCGAGTGTGGAAAGGCGTTCACAGACAGTGGAACACTTTCTAAACATCACAGAACCCACACGGGGGAGAAACCTTATCAGTGCTTGGAGTGTGGGAAGAGCTTCAGTCAGAGTGTAGTCCTGACTAGGCATCAAAGAACTCACACAGGGGAGAAACCATATCAATGCTAGGAGTGCGAAAAGATCTTCAGTAAGAGCTCAAACCTATCATTGCATCTAAGAACCCACACAGGGGCCAAACCCACACAGGAGTGTGGAAACAGCTTCAGTCAGAGAGCGAACCTGACTATGCATCAAAGAACCCACACAGGGGAGACACCATATCAATGCTTGGAGTGCGGAACGAGCTTCAGTCGGAGTGGAAGCCTGACTATGCATCGAAGAACCCATACAGCCGCCTTGGGTGCCTTCGGGCAGAAAGGCAGGGTATAAATTTAATAAATAATAATAATAATAATACAGGTGAGAAACCTTAGCAATGCTTGGAGTGTGGAAAGAGCTTCAGTGCGATCTCTAAACTGACTAGTCATCAAAGAACCCACACGGGAGAAACTGTATCAATGCTTGGAGTGTGGAAAGAGCTTCAGTCAGAGTGATTTCCTGACTTTGCATCCAAGAACTCACACGGGAGAAACCAGTGATGTCATGCAGGGGGTACGCGGGGGTACGCGAGTACCGGTTTCTAGGATTACAGCTGGCCCTGCCCATTCACCCGCCCACTCATCGACTCCGCCCCCTGCAACATTTGAATTTCCTGCACATTTGAGTTGCCTGCACGTTCTCAGAGCCAGGAAGGCAGCAAGCGGAGCCTTGCCTTGCCTTGCCACTGAAAAATGAGCTGCTGTGGGGTTTTGGAACTGTTGGGTCACTTTAACATGATGCCAGGCCTCCTTAACATGTTCTCGGGGTGCTGTGGAATACTGTTGCAACTGTTGGGTCAGTTTAAAATTGTCTGAGGCCTCAAAAAGGGCTTTTTTCCTGCCACTTCCTGCCACGACATCACTTCCGGCTTATGATGTCACTTCCGGTGGGCGGGTCCCGACATGTGCCAATCAAAAGTGAGTACCTGTTGTTAAATCATTTAGATGACACCACTGGGAGAAACCATAAGAACATAAGAAGAGCCCTGCTGTATCAGGCCAGAGGCCCATCTAGTCCAGCTTCCTGTATCACACAGTGACCCACCAGGTGCCTAATGTCAATGTCTGGAGTGTGGAAAAAGCTTTAGTTGGAGCTCAGTTCTGAAAGTGCATCAAAGCACCCACAAGAAGAAGAACAGCTGGATCAGGCCAAGGGCCCATCCAGTCCACCTTCCTGTATCTCACAGGGAGCACACAAGACAAAAAAGACCACTGCATGCTGTTGCCACTCCCTTGCATCCAACACTCAGAGTTAGGCCACTTCTAAAACTGGGAGGTTGCCTGTACCCATTTTAGCTTGTCACACATTTCCTCCATACATGTGTCCAATCCCCCTTTCATGGAATCAAGGCCTGCAGGTCCCATCTCCACATCCTGTGTTTCCACAGATTAGTGATTTACACATTAAAAATGTATTTACTTTTGTCTCTTCTAACTACCCTGACACTTATTTTAGTGAATGTTTGTATGTAGTGTATGTTGGAAAGTGTTTCCTGGAAATCATCCCAAATCAATCCCACGCAGGTGGGATTTCCTGTGTCTCCTGTCTCTTTAAGAAAGAGATGTGTTAACCCGCTACTGGAGGGTTTGTTCCATGGCAAGCTATTTCCCTCCCAGAGCTCCCCAAAATTGGAAGTTGACGAAAAGAATGCCAGCTGGACTGGGATGTTGTAGAGAAAGCAAGATCCACTTTATGGCCATCAAGGTCGCAACACGCGCATGCAAAAAAGGCACCCAAATCGCATATTAGATGACATTGTTTATATTTCGGCGGGGGCTGAAGACCTTTTTATTCCAAAAAGCTTTTAATTGTTGACAGGCTGGCTGGTTATTATAACCCACGGGGCTTGTTGTTTTTATATTGTTTTAAATTTGTTTTTTAATTGTGTTCTTAATTGTTGATTGTATTGTTTAATTCTGTTTTAATTGTTTTTAATTGTGAATTGTTATATTGTTTTTATATCTATATTGTAATGCCGCCTTGGGTGCCTTCGGGCACAATAAGGCGGGGTACAAATCTAATAATAAATAATAATAAATAAATTGTAACCATCCATTTATACAGTTGTGCATGTAAATTAGGAGTCAAACACCCAACCCATAAAATGCTTTGGATATTTTGATAATTGGTGGTCCTTCATTTGGGGGATACCTGATTGGCTCCTTTTAGGCATTATGACATGTGGTTGGTCATTGACTGGAACCCCCCCCCCAGTCCAGGGGTCCCCATTCATGGCGTGAGGATGCGCAAAGGTGATCCATGAGGAACAATAGGATGAGGACGTGGAGCCTCAGTGATCGGGGTCATTCAAGGATAGGACAATGGGTCACGGTTCGGAAAAAACTCCAAGTCCTAGGGCAAGGGGTTTAATGGAGTGGGAATCACAAAGGTCTGGGAGATACATGGGAGAATCACAAAAGCGGCATTGGGGACACACTGATTAAATCACAAAAGATCAGGAAGAGATATTGGGACACAAAGAGAGCTATGTACAGTTCATGATGGAATTCCGGGCACTGGTGCCAGCACAGCTGGATGGAGGGTGGTACGCACTTCCTTTGACACTGCTCCACTGTCATGGTTCAGTCAAGCCTCAGAACCAGAGAATTTGGTTCCTGAGAATTGTGGGACCTCTCAGAGAGGCAGGCAGGATACCCAGATGGGAGACTGCTGAGTCACAGCACAGCGGTAACTGATCAAGTCATTATGTTAATCCGAGCTACCTGGTTGGCTGAAAGGATGCATATAACCAGGGAGCTCTAACAATGGATTGTGGGTTGTTTTGGTGGTGTGGAATGCTGTATCGCTGTCCTCAAATAAAGTCTGGTGAAGGAAGCCTGTTCTCCAGCCGTCTTATCTCGCCTTCAACGTCCTTGCCTGCAAAATTCTTGCTGCGACTTCGTCTCTGCTTGGTGGGTCACTATCCATCATCCGTGACAGGTTATGTGGGCTCAGCCGCTTGCAGCTGCGAGGCGTACGAGGAGTACGAGGCTAGCCAAGAAAATATTTGGAAAAGTCCGTGCCGACCTTATTGGGCCCCTAAGGCCAACAATTGGGGGCGCCAGATATGTGTGCCTTATCACTGATGACTACTCGAGATATGCCTTTTGTTACCTTCTAAAAGAGAAGAGTGAAGTGTTTGAAAAATTTAAGCACTGGGTCAGCATGGTGGAAAGGAGGTTCAACTGTAAAGTGATACAATTGCAGACTGATAGAGGTGGCGAGTTTATGGGAAATGTGATGCAAAATTGGCTTGAGAGAAAGGGAATCCTTCATAGAAAAACAAACCCCTTCTCACCAGCTGAGAACGGTGTTGCTGAGAGGAGAGGGGGCTGGATTCAAACAATCAAAGATACGCTTTTAGCCCAGTCAGGACTCAGTCAGGGGTTTTGGGGCGAAGCTATACTTTGTGCAACGTTCCTTTCTAACCAAGTTTGGAGCTCAGCTATAAATGACATTCCGTATAGGCTACTGTATCAAAAAAGCCCAGACCTATCCTTTTTAAGGTGTTTTGGCTCCAAAGCATGGGTGCATATTCCTAAAGAAAATAGAAAAAAAGGAGCTCCCCGAGCGCAGAGAATTACATTCGTAGGGTACCAGAGTCTTACAAAAGGATTCAGCACAAAGGAGGGTGCTACCAAACAGAGTTACTAGAGGTATTCCACCTCAACGTTTTACAGTGGGGGAGGCTATTGCTTGCCATGTGCAAGCAGAGCCTGAGAGTTATGAGGAAGTACTAATGTTGCCACAACAAGAGCAGCAAAATTGGATCAAGGCTATGGAGCAGGAAATGTCTGCTATGAAACGGTTAAATGTGTTTACCTTATGCCAGCTTCCCTCTGGAAGCAAAGCAGTAGGTGCTAGATGGGTGTTTAAAATTAAGCAACAGGAAAATGGGTTAGAGCCAATATACCGTGCACGCTTAGTGGCTCGAGGATTTACTCAAGAGCAGTTCTCTGACTATGATGAAGTGTTTGCTCCAACAGTAGCAGCTCCTGCTATTAGATTAATCCTCACCCTAGCAGCCCATCGCAAATGGAAAGTACCTCATTTTGATGTGCTGACAGCTTACTTAAACGCTGAGCTGTCCCAAACAATTTACATGACTCAAGCTCCAGGGTTCGAATGCGAAGGGTCAGAACCGTTAGTATACCGGCTTAATAAATCGATTTACGGGCTTAAACAGGCCGCAAGGGAATGGAATAAATATTTAGACAAAGCATTAAGGGGCATAGGTTTTGTGTCTACCAAGGCAGATCCTTGTGTGTACACCAAAGGATCAGGAAATAATCAAATAGTGATCCTTACATTCGTCGATGATTTATTGATAGCTTGCTTAGACAATAAACAAATAGAACTTACTGCCCAGAAGTTGGAAAAGTCATTCAAATTAAGGGATCTAGGCCAGGTTCAAAATTACCTGGGAGTAGAAATTCAGACAATCCCTGATAAAGGATATGCGTTAAACCAGTCTCAGAAAATTGAACAGCTTCTGGCAAAGTGGAAGATGTCTGACTGCAAAGCAGTAAAAACCCCAATGGTAGTTGGAAGCCAAGAAATAGAGGGGGAAGAAGGTGAACTTTGTGAGGAGCAGAACTACAAATCACTATTGGGTAGTCTGCAGCACCTTGCACTGTGGACACGACCAGACATTTGCAATGCCATCAGCATCCTGAGTAGGCATGCAAACAATCCCACTCAGAAAAACTGGTCAGACCTCAAAAGAATTTTAAGGTATTTAAAGGGGACAAAAACCCTGCAACTGACCATTCAACCTGAGGGCCATTTATGGCTACAGTGTTACGCAGACAGTGACTGGGCAGGGGATGTAGATAGAAAATCTACATCAGGAATACCTATCAAGGTAGCAAATGCGTTAATTGGATGGAGAACTAACAAACAATCATGCATAGCAATGTCAACCTGTGAGTCAGAGTTTGCTGCACTGTCCAGTTTGATTCTGGATCTAGTCTGGTACAAGAGCATGTTAACAGACCTGGGAATACTGGAGCAAGAAACATTCCCGGTATATGAGGACAACATGGCCTGCATACAATTGGCCACCTCAGAGAGAATTAAGACAAGGAGTAAACATGTTGATTTGAGGTACCAAAACGTTAGGGCAGCAGTACAAGAGGGCCTTATTAAGCTGCACTATTGCCCGTCAGAACAAAATGTAGCTGACATATTGACCAAGCCTCTGACAGCACCCAAATACGAGGAAGGGGTGAAAATGCTGGGTATGCAAACAAATGTCTGTAACTGTTAAATTGCTATGCCTATGTAACCTGTAAAATGTATGTACACCTGATGAACAAAAGAAAAAAAAATGTATATAAACTGTATGATAATTCTCAGGAACAAATTAGAGGGGTGTCATGGTTCAGTCAAGCCTCAGAACCAGAGAATTTGGTCCCTGAGAATTGTGGGACCTCTCAGAGAGGCAGGCAGGATACCCAGATGGGAGACTGCTGAGTCACAGCACAGCTGTAACTGATCAAGTCATTATGTTAATCCGAGCTACCTGGTTGGCTGAAAGGATGCATATAACCAGGGAGCTCTAACAATGGATTGTGGGTTGTTTTGGTGGTGTGGAATGCTGTATCGCTATCCTCAAATAAAGTCTGGTGAAGGAAGCCTGTTCTCCAGCCGTCTTATCTCGCCTTCAACATCCTTGCCTGCAAAATTCTTGCTGCGACTTCGTCTCTGCTTGGTGGGTCACTATCCATCATCCGTGACATCCACTTCCATACAATCATTCAATATCCGTCTTGTCTCATCTTTCCATGCCCAGCACGGGCAGCCATTTTGTGCAATTCCAAAGATCCCCTTCCTTCTCCCATACATTTCCCTTCCACTCAAAACATCTACCCCTTTCTAAACACTTTCCCTTCTTAGGAACACATTCATATACATTCTTAGTTCATACTCTCCACCTCTTCAGTCATAGTTTAGGCATTTCATTCACAAGAGATTTTATCAAGAAAAAGACGTTTCAGTCCTAAAAAGACAGGGTTGTATTTGGCGCTTTGTCCCTTTAAGGAGTTTTGACAGCTCCCTTTCGGGTCACAGGGTCAGAGAATCCCTCCATTGCCTGACTTGAACCCCCCCCCCCCCGCACAGTCTTTCTGCGGGTTTCGAGTGGTTGCTTAAGGCTCCTGCCTGGTCAGACTGCAGGTTAACAAGATGATGGAAGAGCGGCGGCCGGTGTTTAGCGCCGTCTGGCCGGCCTTTTGAAACAAGGAGGTCTGGGTTTGAATCTCGGTAGGGAGGCTCCACTCCAGCGTGGCGGTTCCTGGTTCGAGGCCTGCCAGGTCAAATCCTTAAAGTGGATGGAAGGGTCACGGCAGTCCACAAGTTCAAATCCCACCAGGCAGAAAATTAAAATAGTTGCAAGGAGAAGGGTGGAGGGTCATGGCGGTGCCCCGGTTCCAGTCATAAGAACATAAGAACAAACGAAGAGCCCTGCTGGATCAGGCCAAAGGCCCATCTAGTCCAGCTTCCTGTATCTCACAGCGGCCCACCAGGTGCCCCAGGGAGGCACGAGACGACAAGATACTTTCATCCTGTTGCCACTCCCTTGCACCCGGCACTCTGAAGTAGCCTACTACTGATGTAAGGAGGTTGCACAATCCATCATGGCCCATGATGGACTTTTCTTCCAGAAATCCATCCAAACCCCTCTTAAAGGCATCTAGACCAGATGCCATCACCACGTCCTGTGGCAAAGAGTTCCACAGATTAACTACCCGCTGGGTAAAAAAGTACTTCCTTTTGTCTGTTTTATCTCTCCCAACCCTCAGTTTTAGCGGATGTCCCCTGGTTCTGGTGTTTTGAGAGAGGGAAAAGAACATCCCTCTATCGACTCCATCCCTTCCGTGCATTATTTTGTATGTCTCAATCATGTCCCCCCTCAGGTGCCTTTTTTCTAGGCTGAAGAGCCCCAAACGCTGCAGTCTTTCTTCATAAGGGAGGTGCCCCAGCCCCGTAATCATTTTTGTCGCTCTCTTCTGCACCTTTTCCAACTCCACTATGTCCTTTTTGAGGTGCGGCGACCAGAATTGGACACAATATTCCAGGTGCAGCCTTAGCATCGATTTGTACAATGGCATGATAATATTGGCTGTTTTATTCTCAACCCCTTTTTCAATTACCCCAAGCATGGAATTGGCCTTCTTGATGGCTGCCGCACGCTGGGTCAAGACCTTCCTTGAATTGTGCCCCACAGGCACTGATTGGCCAAGCCATGTAGGTATTCAGAGCATCGGCTCCCAGACCGGTTGGTGCTCTGGTGCTGTGGAGCACTCTGTCAGAATTTGTGGTGGCAGTGAGTTCTTTGGGCCCCCTGCGTGGGACCTTAGCAGCCTGCTGCATTATCCCTGTGCTTTCCTGTCAACATACTTTGGGGGAGGACTTGGCTGTCTGCGGGATCGGGGCCCTTGAGTCGGCCTGCCGAGGCTGCCTCCACGACTCCTGGGAACGGGGCCAGCACTCAGTTTGCCAGGGCTGGACGGAGCGAGGCGGCTCTTCTGCTGCTGGCTGCCGGCTGCCCCTGGGCAAAAGGGGGGCCCCCGCCTTCCAAATCGTGTCAGTGGGAAGAGGAGGATCTCCTCAGCCCCACAGGGTGCCTGCAGTGGGAGGGTCCGCCAGTCCAGGGAGGGGATCCCGAGGCCGCAAGGGACGGTTCGTGTGAGGCCAGGAGGCCAACTGAGGCAGTGGCCTCAGGCGGATGATTGGAGGGGTCTGTCCCTTCTGACTGTCCACTGTAGCTCGTCCCCCCCAATCCCCGGAATGGAAAAGGAGGGGGAAGAGCAGAAGAGGGGGGTCTCCAATGATCGCCCCTCTCCTCCACACTGCTGCCTCTTCTAAATCTGGGTGGGGGTGGGCGTGGCAGGTGACAGCATAATCCTCAGAGGTGTCCTGAGCTTGAAGAGCATCCAGCCAGGGATCCGGGGCTGGGGTCAGGTTAGCGCCCCCCTGCCAGAGGCCACAATGCCAGGGCAGCCACGTGCTCAGAGGTATCCTCCCTTAGTGGGTAGCTCTTCACGTTTCCCCGAGGCTTAGGGAACCCCCTGCAAAGCGGGGAGGCGGCAGATCTACCATCAGAGCATCCCAGGGACGGGTCATAGTGGCAGAGCAGCCCCTGAGACACCCCTCCCCCCTTCACCCTACAGCACCAACCCCTGAGTGACGCTCTAAGCACTGGGCGAAGCTCCTTTCCTCTTGCAGAGGGAGCCTGAGTCCTGCTTCTCTCTGCGGTCACCGGAACCCCCACTGCGGGGGAAAAATTGGGAAAGGAGTACGACAAGGCTGTGTATCCTGTAACTCTGCTTATTTCACTTATATGCAGAGTACATCATGAGGAAGGCAGGGCCGGGTGGCTCACAAGCTGGAATCCAGATTGCTGGGGGAAATATCAACAACCTCAGATATGCAGACGACACCACTCTAGTGGCAGAAAGTGAGGGAGACCTCAAGAACCTGCTGATGAGGGTGAAAGAGGAGAGTGCCAAAATTGGCTTGAAGCTCCACAATAAAAAAAACTAAGATCATGGCCACCACTCCCACCACTTCCTGGCAAACAGAAGGGGAAGAAATGGAAGCAGTGTCAGAGTTTATTTTCCTGGGCTCCAAGATCACCGCAGATGGTGACTGCAGCCATGAATTTAAAAGACGTTTGCTTCTTGGGAGGAAAGCTATGGCGAACCTAGACAACTTAATCAAAAGCCGAGACATCACCCTGCCAACAAAGGTTTGCCTAGTCAAAGCAATGGTTTTCCCAGTAGCCATGTATGGCTGTGAGAGCTGGACCATAAGGAAGGCGGAGCGCCGAAGAATAGATGCTTTTGAATTATGGTGCTGGAGAAGACTCTTGAGAGTCCCCTGGACTGCAAGGAGATCCAATCGGTCAATCCTCCAGGAAGTCAAGCCCGATTGCTCCCTGGAAGGACAAATCCTGAAGCTGAAGCTCAAATACTTTACTTCGGCCATCTATACTGGGTAGCCCTGGGCCCCCTGTGGGACTTGGCTGCTGAGTGGGTGCCGTTGCGTCATGGAAGCTAGAGCAACCGGTCCTCGGTGCCCAATCCTGTGGGGGTCCTGTGATATTGTGGAGGCGCCCCCCCCGCCAAGGTGAGGGTGGGGTTGGAGGAGGGCCCAGCATGACCCCAGGCCTCGCCGCAGGGCTTATGCGCATCATTCCAGGGGTGCGTCGTCGGTCTGTGTGTGCCTTTGCAAGGGTCTTGGAGCACTTGGTGCTCTGCCAGTTCCGGTGTGTGTGTGCGTGTGTGCCCTCCTCTCCCTGCTGGAGGCAGCTGCCCGTTTTTGGAGTGCGCAGGGGGGGGTTCCCTGAGAGCCTGTTTGTTGCTTCTGCGTGTGCATGTGCGTGTGCGCCCCACCTCCCCCATGCGGCTTTTTCCCTGTGGCATGCCCCCTTCCCGAGGCAGCGCTGGGTGATAATAGCACTACTAATATTGAGAAGCAATATTTGTGCAGCTCGTCGCAGCCATGCAATGCTCCTCTCATGGGTTCCCTTAATCTGAAGAAGAGAAACCTTTTAGCTGAGGACAACGGCCAGAGTGTCAGTCCGTGCCCGACCCGGACTCTTCGTTCACAACATCTAAAGCTGGGGCACTCGGGAGCGACACCGTGGGACGTGGAGGGCAGTGCGGGCCAAAAGCAGGCCTGCCTGGCCCCCAAGTGTGCCCGGATCGCACTGCAAGGCAACCTGTCAGGCACAGGGCTGGAGCAGGGCCCTGCCGAGCGCGAGCAGAGAGGGGCAGACCCCGAGAGAGAGAGCGCCCCCCGCTTCCCTGAGGGCACATTCTCCCAGCACTCGAAAGGGCCTCACGAAGGGACTTGCCCCAGTCGACGGTTGCTGGCGCTGCAGACTCGGTTCAGGCAAGCGGGGGAAGGGCGTTGTCCGAAGGGGCAGCCGGGAAGGGGCACCGCCTGCCTTGTGCCGTTAGCGGTGGTCATTCTCCACAGTCTCCTGGGGGGAAAGAATGAAGCCATGGATGGCGTCGCGCAATGGAAGGGATTCTCCTTCCCCTCTCCCCCCAGCTGAACCTCCCTTCCCGCCCTCTGTGTCAGTAGTGTGTGCGCCCCCCTCCCCGTGCTGCTCGTTCCCCGTGACGTGCCTCCTTCCTGACGGGCGGGGTGTCTGGGCGTGGCTATGTCAGGGGGCGTGGCTGCTCTGTGACGGGTGGCCCTGGCAGTGTCAGGGGACGTGGGGCGTGGCTACTCAGCATCCCCAATGTTGTGCTCAGGTCGGAGCCCCTGCTGCTACTATTAAAGAGACAGGACCGTTTTTTTATGGATGAAACAGACTGTTGTTAAAGAGATATAAAGTTTTAGGAAAGAGAAGGAGCGGTTGAGAGGGTCGTGGAAGCTTTGGCTGGGCGAGTAAAGGAACAGAGCGCTTTCCCAGAAGGGGGCAAGGGGGGAAGAGGGCATGGGAAGGTCAAGAGAAGGTCTGAGGTTTGAGAGTGTGCACCGTGACTTGCTTGAGGATGCTGCTGAGTCAGGGCTCCAGGGGACTTTGGACCGGCTCCCTTGTCTATCGCCTTTCCATGACCACCCTGGGACTGAACACAGATTCGACTCCTACTAGATGAGTCCTGGCCTTTCACCCCCGTATGTGTCCGCATCCCTTTCCAGCTCAGGGTGCCCAGTGGTGAGATGCATGAAGGGGTCAGGAAGGGGGGCGGCCCCCAGGCATTCCTGTGCCCTTCACATGGATCCTGATGGGGTCAATAACCCGGATCTGGCCCCACAACAGTCCCGAGGTGGCGCCTGAGACCATCGTCCCAGTTCAAATGTCTCAAACAATCCAGTCTTAAAATGTAAAGAGTTTTTCTTCTTCAAATGTCTCCTTTCAACTCTGACTTAAAGTGTGAATAGTTCTTCCTGTTTGAATATGTCAACACGATTGTATTCTGTTTCTGCTTGAAGGTGTGCTTTGTATCCAAGAGATTATATTGTTCAAAACGTATCAAATGTGAACTCTGATGGACCATCTTTACACAGGTCTGTACGGTGCTGTTTAGCCCCTTTGTTAGGTACCCCTTAGGAATACAAGACAGACCTCAGATCTTGAAGCAAACGTCAAGCAGTTTATTCAGCTGGCCATCGCTGGTCGCCTGTGTGGAATTTTTGCACAAAGCCACAGACGCGCCCTACAATCGGGTCAGTTTTGCTTTACAGGATCTTAGCTTTCCCGGGGCCGCGCCTCGGTTTCCTTAACGTTCACTAGCATTGACCCTATTGAGCAAAGTACAGCCCAATTCAGCATTTTGCAATACACGTGTTAAAGCTTTAGCGAGATACAGGATTTATTTGCAGCTCAAAAGGGAGGGGGAAGAAGAGGAACGTATAGTAAGCTTTCGACAAAATATATCTTGCCTAAGCATTGTTCCAGTTGGGATTCTTGCGTTACAAGCATAGTCCTAACAGGTCTGCAAAACAGAAGTTATTTCCAGCTCTTAGCAAATCTCCCTGTTTGCGGTTTGGCTACTTCCTCTAGCAGAAGAGTCATTTTGCAACTTGGCAGTAGCTTAGAAATCTTTACTTTATGTTTTACCAAAGCTTCCTGAGGGAAAGGGACATGGTTCCTGGGCTATGTTAGGTATATTTTGTTAATCATATTTCTTTATTCTTATAGAAGCGCCGCTGTCACCTTTATTATAGTAAATTACCTCTTAACTTTCCCCATCAAATCCAGCGCAGTTCTGTCTTTGGGGGGTTTGGAAGTCACTTGCCCTGTTTCCAAGCCAGGCTTTTCCCTGCAGTGTTTCAACCTCCTTTCCTTGCAAGCCTGGCAAAACTCTCGGCTCCAGAGCCTCAAAACTCGACAACACACCCAAAAGGCTCCCAGTCCCCAAAGGGCTCCCGATCTCAAAACGTCCAATGGTCTTCTGTCCAGTGTGTTCCTCCCCGGTAAGTGCGTTTTCCCCTGGCTGCTGCTTGTCTTCACACACACACACACACAACACACACACACACCGCGAGCTGCTCCATTGCACTCCCCCCCCCATTCTTTGTCTCTACGCCCCCTTCGGCCGCTGCTCCTGGGATCCCCCCCCCAAAGCTCTTCCAACCCAGCCTGGTGCGGAAGGGGAGCCCGGGAGAAGCCGCAGAGTCCTCTCGGGGCAGGATCAGGCGCTGCAGGGGGAGGGGGAAGCCCGGCCGGGGGAGAGACGCCCCCATTTCAGCCTCCGTCTCTGCAAAGAGCCTTTCCTCTCGGCTGGCCGGTACTCCGAGGGTTAAAGGGAGCGACTCTGGATTCCTAGAGGGGCGACGGGGGGGGCAGGGCTGGAGTGGGGAAGTCCAGTCCTGCTCCGCCCCCCTCCGCCCCATCCTCTCTGCCTCCATGCTCCAGCCGCGCTTCTGGCATCAGCCGACTATCTGGTGAGCCCACAGCGGGGGGGGGGGGATCGAGGGGAGCACCCAGTGGGGTGCGCAGTGCAGGGGGCTGAGAAGGAGAGCCTGGCAAATCCCCCTCCCGCCCCATCGGGGGTCCTGCTCCTCTTCCCCAGCCGGGAGAACCAGCGGCAGTGGCGTTCCCAGCGCGCTCCTTCGACAACCGGAGTCCCTGGAAACCGATCTGGCTCCACAGCGGCGCCGCTTCTGCCTTCCCCCCTTCATGGGACCGGTCTGGGATTCCCGCGTGCGAGGCGCGGTGAGCAGCCATCAGGGGGGCGGGAAGGCGAACGGGGGCGGGTTGGAGGCTCTGGCCGCTGCTGCCCCCCTCCCCCCTTCCGGGGACTCAGAGCGCGGGTCTGGGGAGGCGCGGACAGTCTTGCCCGGTGCTTGTCCCTCCTGGGTGCCGCCTCCTACTACTACTCCCCCCCCCGTGGCCACTTCTTCCTGGTCGCCTCTCCTTCGTGTTCCTGCCAGAGGTGGAAGCGGGGCCCATTTCCGCCCCCCCCCCAGGTTCAGGAGAGAGAGTGAATGTGGGGGAGGGGCGTGGGCAGGGGTCTCCTTACAGCGTCTGCACAGAGTGGAGTCCGTGGCTGAGTTCAGATTTGTTGCCTCCCAAATCTCCGCCCCCCCATTTTATCACTACATTCAATCTATGCCCTTTATTGACTGCTGAGTTTTTTCTCTTCTATAATAATAATAATAATAATAATAATAATACATGTATTTATATACCGCCTTTCTAAAGGTCACTAGATTTCTCTAATGATTACAACTCAAGGCGGTTTACATAGGCAGACTTGTCACAAACCCGAAGGTTTTTACAATTTACAGAATGTTCTATCTTTCAAGAACCACACTCAAACAGATCTTTCTTTCTGGATTTAGCCTTCTTTCTTTAGCCACCCGTCTGTCTTCTGCTGGCTGATGAGGCTTCCCTGCTCTCACCAGAGACGCAGCTGAGTTCAGCACACTCCTCCTCCCACGAGGCAGCTGGAACTCAGCTTCTAATCAGCCGCAGTTTGCAAGGTCTGCCGCTCACACAGACTTCCGGGAGTCTCGAGCTCACGACCTTGAGATCTTCAGTTGTTATCTTCGGGCAAACGGAGGCATTAATCCTCTCGGCTAAATCTTCTGCCCTTTTTTAGTTCAAGCTGTTCCCTTTACACCCCTGCAGGCAGGGAATGAGAGAGGGGATCGGGACCAGGCAGGCCATGCTCCTGTCTGGTCCCGCTGCCCTGGGCTGAGCGCGAGAGCTGGCCGGCCCCTCCTAGCTGGATGGGAAACTGGCGGCTTCCAGGCAAAATGGCCTGTGTGCCACTGCAGCATTTTTAAAAACATCCATGTGAACTGCATCAATTTGTGCCAACGTGTCAGAATTGGTTATAAAATGCAAACTGGAGACCTTCAAGCAGAGGCTTGACAGGCCCCTGCTGGAGATGCTCTAGGAGGATTTCCTGCTCCAGGCAGGGGGTTGGACTAGATGACCTTCCAACGCTATGCTTCTATGAAATTGATTTTAAAATGCAAGATAATTTCTGACCGTTGGGGAAGATCATGTTTATGGTATGCTGGAGGTCGCCATCTTTTCCAGCTCCAAGCTCCCTGCTGAAAATTCTAGGCTGCATTCAAGACACCTCCCTGATGAGGAAAGGCTGCAGCGTTGGGGGCTCTTCAGCTTAGAAAAAAGGTGCCTGAGGGGGGACCATGACTGAGATGCACTAAAATTGAGTGTTGGAACAGATCAAAGGAAATACTTTTTTACCCAGTGGATAATCTCTGGAACTCCGTGCCACAGGAAGTGGTTATGGTGTCTGGCCTCGGTGCCTTTAAAACAGGTTTGACAGATGCCTGGAGGAAACATCCATTGCTACAGGTCATAATGGGTGGTGCAGCCTCTTTATTTTGGAAGTTGGCTAGCTCAGAATGCCAGGTGAGGCATCTGGTGGGTGTTCTGCCAAATTCCCTGAAGTCACTAAGCAAATGACTTAAGATGGCTGCACTTTGGCAAGTTGGCAACACCCTGCTGGGCCTCCCCGAGGGCCCCAATGCCCACACTAGGCTAACCAGTTTCACTTCCAGGGCAGCCTCACAGATAGGCAAGAGGGAGGGGGTTCATTCACCCACTGGGCCTCCTCTCTTCCAGCTACTTTGCTTGGAATCACCTGCTGGCCAGCCTCCTCCAGACTGCCTTCATCATGCTGAGCTCCAGATCCCGTAAGTCTTAACTTGGCCCCACAAAACCCCACCACCAAACAATAGGCAGTCAGTTTGCCTAAGCCACCACTGCCCCTTCCACTTGGTGGCTCCAGGGGCGTGGCAGCCATACAACTCCCAATAGTTTCCCACAAAAACCTTACCTTCCTTTAGCCAGTCAGTCCAGCCACTTTCCTGCATACACCCACCCGGTGCTCTCCTCCAGCCCCTGCCCAGGTGCTTTCCTGCAGCTCCTGCCTCCAACTTTAGACTGAGGGAGGCCAATTGGTGTCTGTTGCTAGGCAGGCTCTAGCTCATCAGCCATACCCTTTTCCACCTGTGCCAACCTCCCTTCCTAGCCAGAGCCCTCATCAGCCTGCAGCTGTGTTCCTGCTGCAGAAGTTCTGGGATTCATCCCGTAGTTCTTGGGTAATCTGGGATAACGGGCACTTCTGATACCATTCCCTATCTCCTCGGGGTATCTCCTGCCTTTTCCAATTAAATACAGTGGGCCACTGTGACATGTAGGAAACTCTATTACAGCGGTTCTCAACCTGGGGGTCCCGACCCCCAAAGGGGTCGAACAACCGTATCAGAGGGGTCGCCAGCCTGCTGGGCGTGCTGGTGTTGGCCGTCTGCCTTTGCAACCTGGGCACCATGCGCAGCCTCTACGCCATGGCGCGGCGCCAGCCTCCGCACCGGAACCAGCTGGCGGGTGCCGCCGCACCTCCGGGACCTCCCTGCGCGGGCCGCGTGGAGGAGCTGGGGCAGCTCGTCCTGCTGGCGCTCATGACTGTCCTCTTCGCCATCTGCTCCCTGCCGTTGATTGTAAGTATCCGCTGCTGGAGCTCGGGGTGGGGTGGCGTCGGAAAGCCCGGGCGCCCCGCAGAAGCTGCCACCGAGCCAGGCGCTCCTTCGACGGAACGCGTGCTCTGCGCTTCCGCCGCTGGCCTCGGGCTCCTCTGACTCCCTGTCGGTGACGCGCTCACCTTAATTCGCCCTTCTCGGGGCCACGCCGGTATCCTCGGGGCGCCAGGCCGCACGGGCCTGCAGGGCGCCTGCGATGGGCCGGGCTTGCATTCGCCCCGCGCTTTTGCGCGCACGCAGCCATCGCTCTTCCCTGTGGCGCAGCGGGACCCACCGCTCTGTGGCGAGGTGGGCGAGCTGGAATCCGTTGTGGTCAGTCCCTAGTGCCGCGCACACCTTCCCCTCCTGCGCTTCCGTCGATTGTAACCGAAAACAGAGTCGGTGCCCGAGGAGATAAAGGGGGTTGACGATGCAGGAGCGATAAGACGGGCTGGAGAGGGAGGAAGGGAAGGGAGAGGCCGCCTTCTGAACGAGGAGCCGTGTGTTTGTGATTCCCCGGAGTAAATGCATGTGCTTTTTTCTGGTTGGCGGCAGTTTTACTCGCGCACTGGAGTTGCCAGGAGAAAAATTGTGAGGGACGTTTGTGCTTGACTTCAGATTGCCTGCAAACCCCCCTCCTGGCTGGACTTTTTCCTTCTTTTCTGACAATGTGGGAATCTTGGAACTGTTGGAGTTCTGCGTTTTAGAGCACTGGGCCACTTAGTAGGTCAGGCGTTCCAAGTAGCCCCTCTGGGGAGTTGGAGGTCGCCCCATGTCTCTAGGGAGGGTTAGTACACCTGTTTGTGGACTGGTCGTGTTTGTGTAGACTTCCCAGCAAGGCTGACTTTGGCAAGTCAGTGGGGCACATTCTACAGACACATTTTAAGGAAATAATCTTCTGTTAAGTGAGTTTGGGGGCACTGGAGCTCAATCGCCAAATGCATGATGAACAAATGAGGGCAATTCACAAGCCTATCACGAAAGGACCTTTAGGATCCAGCCGTTTTCAAATGCACCTGAAGGAGGAGTTGCACCAATCTGGGCTCTCACAATTGTAATTTGTAATCTAGTCATCTGGGCTCTAGCAACAGAACTGATGTGGATGAGTACCTCGGGGTACTGACAGCTGGACGGCCTGTCGTGATCTTGGGGATGGAGTACGTCATTTTGAAGAAGAGGGGAAGCCATCCCCTGGCTGATTAACTCCGATCCTCTTGTGCCAGAAGTAGGGGAGTAGGGAAGCCTCATAGTAGGAACATACAGGTTGAATTTGGGGCTGGAATGTAGACCTCACAGTAACTGGAGAAGATTATGGGATCCCGGGCCATCAGAGGCATGCTGAAGCAGCAAGTGTGGTGAACTGTGGGCCCCCCCACGCCCCCATCTCACATGGGGAGAGCCATATCCACGGGAGAGAAACGAGACATTTTGGGGGAAAGACTGCCCAGGTGACCAACACTTAGCTCAGCACTGCAGGGAAGCACAGTGTCTTTTGACCATAGCAGCGAGTGGGAAGGAAGGAAGGAAGGAAGGAAGGAAGGAAGGAAGGAAGGAAGGA
>JAJKFI010011703.1:0-14409 GCA_029204185.1 Lerista edwardsae
TCAGAAATGCCCCTACTAGATTCTGACCCATTTTATGACATCCTGCTTCAGGGATGTTGAGGTCTAGTTCCCACATGTTGCCAAAATGGTGTTCCCGTTAACCTTTTTGTAGCTTTGCAATAAATACAAACCCACCAAATGGAATGTAAAAGTAAACCTATTTTTTCCCCATATTTGTTCGAATCTGCATTCATTTAAAATTATATCTTTGTTAAAAATCAGGAATGAAAGTTGTTTATTTTTCTTATTTTTCCTAGATTGGGGGTACATGCCTAGCATCTGTTTTAATATTCCAAAATCTGACTTTCTAGCTAAACTGATGTGCTCTCTGAACAGGAGCAAACTAGAGCTATAAGAAAATGGTTCTCCTCTTTTTGAGTGGTGATATTGAAGATATTGTTTAACAGTTTTATTTCAGGTATATTTTAGCAAGAAGTACAGTGAGGGGAAAAAAGCAATTTGATCCACTGCTGATTTTGTATGTTCGCCAACTGACCAAGAAATGATCAGTCCATCATTGTAATGGTAGGTTTAGTGTAACAGAATGAGTGAGAGACAGAATGACAGCGAAACCATTCAGAAAAATGCATTTCAAAAAAGTGATAAATTGCTGTGCATTTCAATGCGTGAAATCAGTATTTGACCCCTTCACCAAACCTGACTTAATACTTGGTGGCAAAAGCCTTGTTGGCAACCACAAAGGTCAGATGTTCCTTGTAGTCGGCCACCAGGTTTGCGCACATCTCAGGAGGGATTTTGTCCCACTCCCCTTTGCAGACCCTCTCCAAGTCATGAAGAGTTTGAGGCGGATCCTCCATTCAAGAGGGTGCTCCTCATCTCAGCTCATTACCTGTATACAGTAAAAGACACCTGGGAGTCAGACATTTTGGTGATTGCTAGGGGATCCAATACTACTCTGGGAGTGGCAGCATCTGCCTCTGAATCCTTTTTTTCAATTGTAAATAATTTTAATTTTAACTATTCAGAAATGGGAAAAATGTAGGCAGTTATACATAGGGTAAGGAAAAAAAACAAAGGTTTGAACAATAGGTATATTGGAAGGTTACATCAATATATTACAGACATCTATAGTTACTATCATATATTCCTTCTAAAAAATAACGATCACTAAAAAAGCAATCTCATACATTATTTCTAATCAGTTAAATCTGTTAATAATTGGTTACTTATCTCTATCAGTAGCTTCTTATATTTTACTACCTGTCCACTCATTCTTATTCTACATTTTATATAAAGCCAAAGAGGTCTAATCACAAAATAATTTCATTCTCATTATCTTATATAATGCTTTTTCTCCTGACTTCTTTTCTCTCATCTCCTCTTTACCAGATCTTGTCATAATTCATTCTCTTGTATATATAAACAGGTCATAAAAATTACAATATTACAATGCTATGTTAGTAACTAAAATATAAAGATTAAGCAGAGATATAAAAAGAGAGCAAAAAACAAAACAAAAACACAATAGAAAAGAAATATATCAACAGTGTGATTACAACTTATATTTTAATAATCTTATTATATCTTATAAATTTCTAATGAAATTAACATCTTTAAACAATTTTATCTTCTAATAAATTGAGTGACACAATTATTCCAATTCAGTGTGTAAATCTTTAAATTAATTCAGTATTATTACTAGCTTCTTAAATGCCTCTGCACATAATTCAATCAATTCCAGTCTTGCAATAGTCTTAGTATATTTTGAATTCACCTTTTAGATCTAAAATCTTATATCTATTAAAACATCTCTTCATCTTTATATCAAATATCTGCCTCTGAATCCTGACCCTCTGAAAGAACTGGATGGCCCAACACAGGTCTCCTGGACTTGACATGGCCAAAGTTTCCCTGTGTGAAGGGAGTCAACTCCCCAGCGTGAGGAAGCAAAGGCAGAGATCCTAGAGCACACAGGATTCAGCCCTTGGGGATTAAGCATGCAGTTGTGATGGTGCAATCCTATACCTATTGACTCAGAAGGAAGTCCCAATGTATTCAGGGGGAATTAGGGCCCAGTCCTCTTCCACTTTCCACCACTGATGCAATTGCACCAACAGGGTATGTGCTGCTTCTTGCAGTGGGGAGGGGAGTCACAGGGACCTCCTCAAGGTAAGGGAATGTTTGTTCCCTTACCTCAGGGCTGCATTGTGGCTGCATCAACACTGGAAAGTTGGGTAGGATTTGGATATTCATCTCAGGTATATTTGTATACTGTAGGTCTGTAACCTTAAATTCTTTGTACAATTCCCTTTTGATGATATGTTTTAGCACTATACTGACTTGGTACTGGTTTCCTGTATGGATCAGGTTATTCTCACCTGCTTGAACCTGCTGTTCCACACAACAGCATCTTCATAGATGTCCAACTCTTGATTCGGTAACATGGTTCCAACCTGAACTCTAAGGAAGGACTGATTCGGGAAGATGACCCAGTTGATGACATCATACGTGCTCTGCAGTTCTTCATCCTCAAAGAAGACTTCGTGGCCAGCACCATTGTTAAAGCAGATGTTTGCAAGAAGGGCATTGAGCTAAGTTCAGAGGGAAACAATCATGACTCAGCAAAGTGGCACCTCTGAATCATTTTCTTCCATCTATGGTTTGGTCATGGAAACACATTTTACAATCGGATATATGTGCAAAAGGATAGGCTATAGGTGGTTGTATATAAAGATATAGGATATAATCCCTTTCCACTCAGTAAGTTTGCCAATTAATGATGACTGAGTACCCTTGAAACAAGGGATACGGCAAACAGCACTACCCTAGGCATGTGTTTTGAGATGCATGTCTCATGTACTGACTTTATTGGGCAGACTTGCAGGTCAATGTATCTAGGAATGCAGCCTTCAGGCCATGCCCTACCCCATTTTCCAGCACAAATGCAGCCATGCCTACAGGACATGCACTGCATCCTGCACTGGAGGGGGAAGTCATGGAGGCCTCTTCCAGAGGAGGGAATGTTTCTTCCTTTCCCTGGGGGTGGAATTGAGACTGCATCAACACTGGAATGGTGGATAGGATTAGACCCTTAGTCATAATGCATGGAGTGAATGCAAGTGCCATTGATTTCCCTTGATTTGGTCATCATCAGTTCTGCCTTGGATCAGGGGCGTCACTAGAGTTTGCGTCACCTGGCACGGGAGGTCAGCACGTCACCTCCCATGATGAATCTCCTCCTCCCAAACCAGGCAGCAACTTCATGTATTTATTTATTTATTTATTTATTTATTTATTTATCTCTCTCTCAAAAAAAAAAAAAAAAAACTTAGTACAGGTCATTCAACAAATGAGTAACCAACAAAAAAACTGTGGCCAATTTGATGACACTCACACAATTAAATAAAAGTTCTAGTATTAGCTTTGGAAATGAGAACTGACTCATAATAATGATTTTTTAAGAATCGCTGCTGGTTCAGTTCTGGGCCCGATTCAAAGTGCTAATTTTGACATTTAAAGCCCTTTACAGCTCGGGCCCGGGGTATTTGAGGGACCGCCTCCTCCCATATAATCCTGCCCGTATTCTTAGATCATCTGGGGGGGGCGCTTTTGACTGTGCCGCAACTAGGAGAGGTGAGAGCAGCGTCGGGATTCAGCTTTTTTATTTCAAAAAGCTTTTAACTGTTGACAGGCTGGCTGGCTTTCTTTTCTTTTATATTAGGATCCATTGGGCTTGTTTTAGTTTTTTAATTATTTTAAAATTGTTTTTAATTACTGTTTTTTGATTGTTAGTATTGTATTTTAACTGTTGTAAGCCGCCTTGTGTGCCCTTGGGGCAGAAAGGCGGGGTATAAAATAAATAAATAAATAAATAAATAAATAAATAAATAAAATTTTACATAAAACTAGTATTTTCAGTATTTTGGCCATAGTTTTTGATAGAATAAAGATATGACTCTCTGGTGTTTTTCATTGAATTTCACGTGCAATTTGGCATCCAATGGTATATAACATGATGGTATTATTCCGTAAAACCGCGATTTTTTTAAAAAAAATCATGCTTTTTTCATTAGAAGTTGAATTTGGGGATTTTTGTTTTTTGGCCATAACATTTGATAGAATGAAGATATACTCCAGTTTTTTCAATTGAATTCCAGGTGAATTTCCACATCCAACGGAATATAGCGTGATGGTATTCCCTGTTAAAACTGCGATGGTAGCTATCTTGGACCCTGGTGGAGTCACCCCCACCCTCGGTTGCGTCCCCTGGTGTGGTCCACTTTCCCGACCCCCTCCTGACGCCACTGCCTCGGATACAATCCATGGGGTCTTGCAAATAAACTGGAAGGGAGAAATGAACATCAAATGATAGAAATTTTAAATCCAGCATCTTCCACTGACCTAACTGGCCCTCCAATATCCATGATGGGGCTTCACAGCACACCTTCGACACCACTGGGCCAGTGCATGGGCTGCACCAGGATAAAGGGCAATCGGGATTGTTCCGACAGATTCCTTCCAAGTGCCTACTGTACCTGCCATGGACGAACGTTCGTGCGCTGGAAGGGTCTCTGTCTCACTGGTCTCCTTTTGCTGGACAAATGTGAGGAGTGCAGAGCATGTGCGACAACGTAGACGGCATTGTAGATGCTGTAACTCTCTTCGCTCAGCTGCATCTCAAATTGTGAGCTAGGCAGGCTTTCCAGCTTCTCCTCTCCTGTGCACCTTTTACCATGGTATAATTCGTCTGCTATACAATTGAATAGAAAGCGCCAAAGCACACAGAGAAAGTGCATCAGTGCTTCATCAGACTTCACATTCTGGACAAATTCCTGGAATCCTGGAACGGGGTTTGTGCGGACTGAGAAAGACAAAGCGCCATGGAAGGTGTTTGCGCAGAAGCCATAATTAGAGGTTTGAAGAGTGAAGTCCCACTTGGACGTTGTGATCCAAACCTTCCCGATATTGATCTTGGAATCAAATTCTAGAAAGCATAAGGCATAATGGAAAGAAAAAAGAAGCATGTCGTTTCCTTGGACAACAATCACATTTGCGTCAATTGATAAAAGTGCTGATTTCATAATATTGATGTTGTTCTCCACATTCTCGTACTTCACTTCTTGAGCCCTTTTCAAGAAGGAAACACAAATGCTATTCTGGCCAAGCAGAGGGATCACATTCCAGAGGAAGCCCTCTCCATCATCATCATCTCCAACTATGAGAGCAACCCATGTCCACCTGAAATGCAGCAGCAGCTGGACAATCCCCACATGCTGAATGGTCTCTCTCGGCGCCATGATGTATGAAGAAGAGAAGGTTCTTTTGTCACTGAACATGGCCTCGGGTGTATTGTGAGTGAACTAATGGAGGAAAAAGAGCTGGTTAGAATTGGAAGAAAGGCCGTGATTGCAAACGGATACGTTTGCCGACAAATGTGTACCCATTGATGTACTTGGTTCTATTCATATCTAATATTGTCTCAATAATGTAAATCTTCAACTGTTAGATTCTCAATTGGTAATGTAAGTGAATTAACACACATTTCCTTGAACCTCGGTGACAGCCAACTAACAACGCTATCCTAATTTAAGAAGAGCCGCACCGGATCTGGCCAATGGCCCATCTAGTCCAGCTTCTTGTATTTCACAGTGGCCCACCAGGTGCCTCAGGGAGCAGACAAGACAAGGAAGGCCAGATCAAGCCAGGAGTGAATGGGGCTACCAGCATTTTGTGCAGAACTTTTCAGAGACCTGCTGGTCTACATCCCAGTAGGACTGAGGCACTCGGCTGTAAACCTATAGCACATACTCAGACGCAGATCTTACCTGTAGTGCCCCATGGCACGAGCCATGGGGCGTGGAGCAGCGGTGGGGAACCATTGCGCGCAGTGTGGGAGAGACCGCGCCGTTTCTCGCCCTCTCGCCCGCCCACGCCTCCCTTCTGCTCCAAAAATAGAGCGTTTCCAGGGTGAGGAAGGCGTGTCTGCGTGACACGCGGGGGCGGGGTGGGGGCACGGTTTCAGCGCCTGCCATGGGGCGCATGCCCGGCCCCGACCGCCTCTGCACATACTGTACCTTGGAGCAAATCTCTTTGAAATCAATGGAGGCAGCATGGTAAGCAGCAGCCTCAGATCCCCAACTGGGGTCCTGAAAGTTGGCTAGGACGGTGCCATAAGTGCAGTGACATAGTCTGATGAATCCTTTAAGTTTTGTTCCCTGCATTCAGAGTGCAACCCAAACTTGGAGTCAGGCAGGCACAGTTAGGCCCGCAAAGTTTGCCCGGAACAAGGGACATCGTCAAGCGTGTTTGGACCACCCTCCCAGCACCATCTTATTCAGTGGTGTCATTCAAATGATTTAGGAACAGGAACTCACTTTTGAGTTCAAATTCAAATGTTGAAACAACAACAACAACAACCCAGAAGCAGCCACGGAGCCCTTTAGGATCCGGAAGGCCCGTTCTGGTCCGTTCCCCCGAATGACATCACTGATCTTATTTCACGCATAGCGCTGACGCAACGTTGTTGTGCCAAATCTACGGCATTAGCAGCAACTCGGGGGGGGAAGGAGCACCCTTGCGTCCACAACAATGCTCTGAAGCTGACACTACAAGTTGCGTCGGATTCAGAGTGCCAACAGGGAGCCTCCCTTGCGCCAATCGAAGCCGGTTGGCGCAAGGGAGGCTCTGTCCCATATCTGTACAGGGATTGGTGGGAGGGAGGGAGGCGGGGGCGGGACTTGGGCGGGACATGGGTAGTCTTCGGAGGTGGACATACAGCCACTTCCTGAGCCCATCTGCATGGCTGTGAGGCCCCGGTTAAAGCTGCGTTGTCTCCTCTCCTATGCAGCGTCAGATATGGCACTGCCAAGTCAGCCTCGCCATTCCAGCGCTGCACAGGATTGCGCCCTGAGAGTCAGGGAGGATTATGCACACCTGTGTGCTGTCCTATCTGAGTCCGAGAGTGGTCCAAACATTACCTTTTAGTGTCACTTCTGCCAAACAAACTGCTGGCCTAATTGTGCCAGCCTAACTCCAGGTAGCAATTGTGCTCCCAGTTGCTCATTCCATTCTAGTCAGAGACACACATATTTTTTCTTCAAATCCCTTCTTTATATTCTGCCTTTTCTGCATGCCAATTGAGCTAAGCTGAATTGAGCTCAATAAAAGGAACATGAGGTGGGAGGAGAACCTAAAAGCAAGAGGAATGCAAAGTGCAGATGGACAGACCTGTGGAATCCTGTAGAGGGTCAAGATGTGGGCCATCTGCAGGGCATATTCTTTGGTGTATCCCCCAACAACCGCAATCACATCATTGCTTCTGCCACACTTGTAATTGGGTGTAAAGGAGGAGCCCTGGAATGTGGTCCTTTGGTCTTTGAACAAGAGGTTCAACACGGTCTCATACGTGATGGCTGAATCAAACAAGTTGTCATAGATGTACGACCCCAAGGTGATGTTTGGCAACAGCCTGGGATTTGTATTGATCTCTTGAATGGCAAACATCAAGGATAGGGCATGTTGATAATTTTTGTGTGCTATCCTGCAATAAGTTGGAAATGAGAGAAAGTTCTGAGGTCCTTGTCTTTAGTGTCACACAAGCAAAAGCTAGAGAACATTTTACAAGACTTAAAAGGCCTCTTTAGTAATATACTGAAGAACAACGCATTTTAACTTGCAGCTGAGCAACTCAGCACTAAGCATGTGGGACTGCCCCCAGCTCATGCCCATGAGTTCAAGCCCACGGCCCGCCAGCCCTGCTCCCATGCACCACAAGGGGGCGGGGCAAACTGTGGTACTGCACCACTGTGCGTCACCGTGAAAATGATAAAATCGCTGGTGAAGCTCGAACTGAGGGGCTGGGCAGCTCAAACCTGCACATGCGCACAAGATCACCCTGCCCCTCACCAGCGTTTCGTTGCTGGTCTGACCAAGCCCCACTCCAGCTACGCAGGGTAGCAAATGGGGACATCAACGAGACCCCACCCCCACCCCAGACTAGCACCGATAACAAACCCTAGGAGGAAATAGTTCAATATCTTGTTTTATGTCCTTGTTTTGATCTTGTTTTGATTCCTGTCTTGCTTTGATCTGTTGCATCTCTCCTTTCCCATCACTATTTTAAATAAGCTTATGGCAGGTTGAATTAAGCCTCACTTTTTAAAAACAAACATGGAAGCTTAGTTCGGCCACCATTAATTTATTCTTATTTTTTTGAATTCTCAATCAGAGTAAATATATTATTCTAGCTTTACAGTGCAATAATAAGGTTTACTTGGAAGTAAGGCTCACCAAATTCAAGTTGCAATCCTATCTACACGTATTTGGGAGTATTTTTCATTTAAAATATGGGCCTTGCTGATCAAACTACTATGAGTTTACGCTGTTCGTAATAAATTTAGACTACACCGCTATTATTCACACTGTGGGTTGGGACCCACTTGGTGGGTTCTGACCTGATGTCAGGTGGGTTGCAGAAAGCTGGGAGCAGCCATCTTGGAAACTGGAGACCTTACTCTTGCTATATTCCTTTTGGGAGTCTTCACAGTTTGGGAGTCTTCATAGTTTGAATTTTCAAGTGAAGGGTTTTTTTAAAAAAAAACATTGTTTTTTTGTTTGAAAATTTGAACTTTGTTTTTAGTTCAGTGCTTTTACATTATATTTTCTCCTAATCTTGCTTTCTGTCAGGGATGTTTCATGGTTGCACAATTTGCTGCAGTCCAAGAATGGCAGTATGGATCCCAGGAGTGTCATTTTGGTGATGTCATTGTGATGCTGCTGCTTGTTGATGTTGCTTCCTGCCACAACACCACTCTCAGGTTAATGACATCACTTCCAGTGGGTCCCAACACAAGTGCCATTCTAAAATGTGGGCCCCGGCATAAAAGGTTTGAATACTACTAGACTACACAATTTCTAAATATTCCCTAAAATTATGTTCCTCTATAACTGGGCAGATGTATTTCTTCAACAGTTGTTATTTTTAGGATTAGAATTTCTAGCAATCAGAGCTATCGTGCATGACCTTAGAGAACAGAACTTGACCCTTTTGTCTGTAATCGGGCTGGAATGGTCTCACAATGCAACATGCATTTTTCTTCAAAGCACAGCTGTCTCTGGACACATGTGTAACAGAGGTAGTCCATCCAACAGTTAGTTCATAAGGTTTGGGTTTTGTTTCAGTTCTGGGAGATCAAGGTGTCTTTCTACAAGCCTGCTTCCCTTTCTCTCTTTAAACACTGGTAAAACGTACTAATCGTATTTCAATCCATGACATGCTTCAGATCCACCAAGTGAAATCCTATGCTCATTGGGACTTCACCTATCGAGCACCTGTCTGCAACCATAATCAAGACCCAGAAGTGAACATGGTTAATTTAGTAGGGATTGTAAATTGAACAACTTACGCTAAGGTTGAGCGACTTCCTCGTGGCGGAGTCCTAAAATTTGGCTCATATTCTTGATGATGTATTAGAGAGAGAATCCCACCAACTACAGCCTCTCCTGGCCTGTACCAGTGGTCTTCTGTGCTTCTCTGAAAATTACACCTGCGTTTCACTACGTTACAGGCAAGCCAAGGGAACTGCATCAGCAAGAAGAGCAAGAAGAACCACCTGGGTGCCAATCTAAACCCACGCAGGCTGCAGCTGCCAGCCTCCATTCCCGCCTGCACCCTCTTTTCCAGCAGCTCCCACAGTAGGAGCCTCTTCCACGGCTTTTTGCTGCAGTGTTTGCTTCTAGTCTATTGCTGTATTAAATTGATTCTTCTAGCCTATTGCTGTATTGAATTGATTCTTGTCACATTTGTTTTTTTCCTTCTGTAAATAGGCTTGCAAATGGGTTACCTGAAGAACTAGAATAAAAAGTTGAAACAGGAAAAAAAATTCATACAACTCTCCAAAGAATCATACAGAAGTAGACTTTTCGCTGCGGTATTTTCTTCTAGAGGGTTAATCTCTGCCCAGTTTATTGCTGGATGAAATGGAATCTTGTCACATTGGCTTTTTGTCCTTCTGGAAATAGGCTTGCAAACAGGTTACCTGAAGAACTGGAATAAAAAGTTTGAAACAAGAAAAAATTGCCACACAACTCTCGGAAGAATCACACAGAAGTAGACTTAGTAGAGGCAGAGCTGCCACCAAACATTTCTGCTTCTTTGACAGACTAAGGATTGAAAAAAGGATTGAACCCCATTCCTCTCGGGAGCATCTCTCTCAGCCCAGAGTGGAACCTTCTGACTTCTGCGCAGAAGTGCTTTGCCAATATAGCTACCTGACAATTTTATTCTTTTGGATGTTGTTGCTCAGTGCCAAAGGAAACATCTAATTATTGGCATTTTGATAATTACACATTTGTTCAGACCTCTCTGATGGCAAAAAGTTTCTGTCTGGATATTGTTGGAAAAAAGGTTGCATCAGCACCGGAAAGTTGGTTAGGGTTGGGCTTTCAGTGGCCTGCAGAATTGGTCCCTCCAAGCCTCCAAAGTCTGAGAGTGCAATCCTAACCTGGAGTTAGGCTGGCACAGCGAGGCCAGCAAAGTTTGGCTGGCACAAGGGCCAACGTAAAGCACATTTGGACCTCTCTTGGAGTCAGGGAGGATGGTGCACATGTGTGTGCTGGCCTCTCTGACTCCATGAGTGGTCCAGATATATTTTACAGTGTCCCTTGTGCTGGTCTAATTTTGCTAGCAGAACTTGTGCCGGCCAAACTCCAGGTTGAGATTGTTCTCTGAAAATAGTTGGCTGCCTGGGACGGAGCAGAATGTTTGTTGTTCACCTGATTAAACATAGTAGTGAGTTTTTTCACTTCCTCCAGATGTTCCTTTGGTTTCCATTCCACTCCCTTCTGTTAAGAGGCCTTGATTTTTCTTGTTGCCCCAACACACAATCTTGTATTATTGCTACAGTTTTCATTATTTTCCTGTATTTCTTTCCACATTGAAAAAGAGAGAATGAAATGTGTAACAGGAGGGAGTTACACAAATATATAGAATATGTCAAACCTGGACTCATCCCTGTACGTTTAAAACGTGATTTGCTGGGTACATTTTGGAATTATCCATTCCAACATCGCTTCTGACAAGGAAGGTATTCTGTTGCAGTCCTTATGGAAACAACCCACCACAGGTTCTAGCCCACATCAACCATGAAGTGCGCAGGCTGACTTCAGACCCCTCTGGAACAGGAAATATATCACTGAAAGATCCAATGGGCTCAATACCAACATTTGCCAAAGAGAAAACTTTATTTGAAACGCGGAGAAATGCCAAGGGCTTTCCAGGCACTATCAGTGCTTTACAATGCCTATATAGTAAGGTAAAGGTAAAGGTTTCCCCACGACCGAATGGTCTAGTAGTTACCCTCTAAACTTTACCATAAGACATTTAGGGTGCAAGAAAGGCTCAGCGCAGGCTCAGTGCCGATGCGTAGGTGCCAATCAGCGCTCCCACATCAATGCTACGGCTGTCGCGCTGACGCTATGTCGTAGTGTTGGCGCGACAGGCAGTGCAGGATTGTGCTGCCCAGCTAGTGAAGATGAGGGGGGGGAGAACATTTATAGGCGGAGGCATCCCCAAGGCCTGTAGGGCCCAGGGCAGCAACACCATGATGTCATGTGATGTCATGATGCCATGCAACACCATGATGCCTCATGGTGTCCCTTTTGGGGTTCTCCTCTACCAGAAGCCTATCAGGCAATTTTGCCTGACCAACTGCTGAGAGTCCAACTTCCCAACTGGGGAAGCAAGTGGAGCACATACTGCGTCAGCAGGCAGTTGGGCAAAATCACCTAACTGGCTGCTGGGAGCCCCTGCATGCCCCAATTGCTTCCCCAGCCAGGCAAACGTTGGAGTGCAGGCAAACCTGCTGAGCTGGGTGCTGGGAGCGCACACACACTCCAATTGCTTTCCCAACCGGGTGCCTTCGGGCACAATAAGGCGGGGTAAAAATCCAATAATAAATAAATAAATAAATAAAATATATGGAAGCAATTGGAGCCTATGTGCTTGTGCCCCCTCCTGTTGGTGCCCCAAGCACTTGCCCTCTTTTGCCTCATGGGAGACATCCCTCTGTCTCTAAGGTGGACAAGCCACTGATCACGATCTGTTCTCAGAGAGAGTCATGATTTTTCCCTGAAGAAAGTAATGAAGAACCTTTTGGTTTTTCTTCAAATTCTCTGGCTCCTTATTATTCTTTAATGCTGCCATCCTATCCACCCTTCCTGGGAGGTAATGCCCATGGACTACAATGGGATTTGCATGGGAGTAGGCATGCATAGGATTGGGCTCTTCATCAAAGCTTCCTCTCTCGGCCATCTTCTGCTGAGAAACACTTCAGCAGCCGCTCCTCCTAAACAAGCTGAACCTGGGGATGGGGACCTCTGCCTGACTAGTCTTGAGACAGATTGTGTAACACTTTCTGGCTTTTGGAATGTGCTGTTTGTGTCGACATTTTCTTGTCTGCTGCTGGCACCAGCCTTTCAGCAACCGAGCTAGAATTTTTCGGATTAAATTGGGAGAGCTCCGTATGTTTTCATACACATGCTTGCCTTTTAAATAGTAATGTTTGCTTGGCTGCCTGCAAACAGAGATGTCTTCCTTTACTTGAATCCTATATAAAATGCCTCAAAGGTCAGCATAATTTTAGGTGAATTCTGTCGGAGCAGACAATAAAGCAGCCGTTTTCTCACTCTTCAGCCACCTTCCACTTCCCTTCCTTCCTCCACGAGATTTGTCTGCTCCACCTCTCACCGTCCGGGAGAAGCTGCCTCACCCAGTCCCCAGTCCTGCTTCGAGCAGCCACCTCCCCATCGCACATGCTGGCCAGGGTGGTGGCTTAGAAGGGAGGGGCTGGCCGGCTCTGTGCTTTTGCCCGCCCTTTCCAGCTGTTTGGCCACAGGATGACAGCTGCTCCAATCCATACCTGAGCTATGCAGACCTAGCCACAGTGATCCACACCCTAATGACATCCAGATTAGACTACTGCAATGTGCTGTACGTGGGGCTGCCTCTGAAGATGGTCCGGAAATTACAACTAGTGCAGAACGCAGCTGTTCCTGTGGTTGCTGGGGCTCGTTGGTTCAACTCTGTCGGGCTGTTGCTTTGGCAGCTACACTGGCTGCCAGTTCCTTTCTGGGCCCAATTCAAAGTGCTAGTTTTGACCTTTAAAACCCTTTACAACTTGGGTCTGGGGTATTTGAGGGACCACCTCCTTCCATAACATCCTACCCGTCATAACGTCTGGGGGGCCCTTTTGACTGTGCCGCCACCAGGAGAGGTGAGGGGCATGGCGGTCAGAGATAGGGCCTTCTCGGTGGTGGCCCCCCGACTTTGGAACACGCTCCCCTTAGAATTAAGAACTGCTCCCTCTTTGGCAACATTCCGGCGGGGGCTGCAGACTTTTTTATTCAAAGAAGGCTTTACATGTTGACAGCCAGGCTGGCATTTTTTACATTATACCTTTAAATTGTGGGATCCACGGGGTTTGCTGTTTTTAAATTTTAACTGTTTTTTAATTATTGTTTTTAATATGGTTTTAATTGCACGTATTGTATTGCCTTTTAATGTTGTAAGCTGCCTTGGGTGCCTTCAGGCAGAAAGGTGGGATAGAAATTGAATAAATAATAATCTTCTGCTGAGACACAATTCAGCAGCCGTCCCTCCTAAACAAGCTGAACATCGGGATGATGACCTCCGCCTGACTAGTCTTGAGACAGATTGCTTAACACTTTCTGGCTTTGGGACTGTGCTGTTTGTGTCAACATTTTCTTGTCTCCTGCTGGTACCAGCCTTTCAGCAACCGAGCTAGAATTTTTCTGGCTAAATGGGGAACAGCTCCGTATCTTTTCATACACATGCTTGCTCGTAAATAAAGATGTTTGCTTGGCTGCCTGTGAACAGAGATGTCTTACTCATTCATTCATTTCATTTCAAACCTTTATTGGCATAGTAGATGTCTTACTCAGTGGTGGGATTCAAATAAATTAACAACCGGTTCTATGATGTCAGAGCCGGAGCAAAAAAAAAACCCGAAGCCAGCCGAGGTAAGCGAGTAGGCGGGGCCCGGCCATCTAACAACCGGTTCTATAGAACCTGGGCGAACCCCGTGAATCCCACCACTGGTCTTACTTCACTTGAATCCTATATAAAATGCCTCAAAGGTCAGACTTCATAATTTTAGGTGAATTCTGTCGGAGCAGACAATAGAGCAGCCATTTTCTCACTCTTCAGCCATCTTCCACTTCCCTTCCTTCCTCTCCGTGATTTGTCTGCTCCACCTCTCACCATCCGGGAGAAGCTGCCTCACCCTCTGCCCTGTCTGGCAGCAGTCCCCAGTCCTGCTTCAGGCAGCCACCTCCCCATCGCACATGCCGGCCAGGGTGGTGGCTGGAAAGGGCGAGGCTGGCTGGCTCTGTGCTTTGGCCCATCCCTTCCAGCTGTTTGGCAACAGGGGC
>JAJKFI010011705.1:0-32615 GCA_029204185.1 Lerista edwardsae
ACTTCTTGTAAACATATAACATCCAAATTAAATTTCCTTAACTGTGTAAACATTTCTTCCGTTTTTGAGGGATATTCAATCCATTCACATTTAATGAAATAACTTTGATTTGTCTTACTGCCATATTTATAGTTTAATTCTTCGTCTTTTTCTTCTCTTCCTCTTGTTTTTTAGTTCTCCTGGTCAGCATCCTTGGAGGTTTAGGGGCAGCCGCACCTAATTTCTCCATTTCATCTTGTGATTCTTCTCCTTTACTCTCTCCTTCTTGTTCCTGTGAACTATCTTCTTCTCCTGTGCTGCTTTCTTCTTGTAATTCTACTTGTTGAGTTTCTGCTGTCGAACCTTCCTGTGTTCCCTTATCTTCTCCATTTCCAAAATCTTGTCTAAACTTCTCCATAAATTGCTGTAATTTAAAAGTTGAGTTAATATTTTGTCTTCTTCCTCCATAATTGAACAAGATCCCCTCAGGCAAACACCATCTATATCGAACCTGTTTTTCTCTTAGAAGCGCAGCAAGTGGTTTATATGGCAATCTTTTTTTCCTCACTTGAAAAGGTATCTCGCGCAAAATCAACAATTTGTTTTCTGACACATATATTTCCTTTTCTTCTAGAATTCTCAATACTTCGTCTCTTATTCTGCATTTAGTAAACCTAATCATCACTTCTCTTGGTCTATTATTCCTCCTAGCATAAATGGAGTCAATCCTATATACAATGTCTAGACCATCTTCTAACACTTGCTCTCCTATATTTGTTTCTTCCAGCAACCACTTTTTAATCACTTCAAATGTCTGCTCTCCCCGCTTATCCGGGTAGTTTTGAATTCTTATTCTCAAATTAGCTTTATCCATCTCTTGTCTCATTTGTATCAATTCAACTTCCCGATGCTCCATTTTTAATTCTTCTAATTCCGTTTCCACTTCTTGCACCGTTGTCTTAATCTTCCTCCTATCCTTGGCTGCTTCTTTCGCTTCTTTAGCATTTTTAGATATCTGTGCCTGTAGTTTGTCTATTTTTTGATCAATTTTGGCAGTCACTCTATTTTCAGACTCCATGATTTGTAAGCGTATCTGCTCTAATAACCAAGTCATATATTCTTGTTGTTTACTTTCCCTTCTTTGCTCCATCGACTTCTGATCTTGCCTTAACAAAACCATGGTTTGTGAAACAGTTGCTGGAGATGTTTTACTCAATGACTTAGGTGTATCTTTCTTTTCTTTATCCTTAGGTAACATTTTAGCTCTCACTTCAATAACCATATAACAAGCAAACTATTTCAGTTTAACTTTATTTCTATAATCTTCTGTTTATATATCTCAATTCCCCCACTTAAAACCATACAACAAATTCAACAGTTTACAATCCCAATTCAAATCATCAAACAAATCGTCCAAGTTGTATAAACTCCAGTCTTCTCTTTAGTATCAAGGAATATATTGACAATCCAATATCACGTTCACTTCAAACTTGAAGCTTCTCCATTCTCAATTCACTATCCCTATCAGCTGTATCCACTCTTCTTCTCAGGAAAGTTTAAATACAGTCTCTCATTCCAGCTACACAGCAATCTTCAGGCTTGAGACTTCTCCATTCACAGTTCACTGTTCCTGTCACAAATGGGATATTTTTGGCTTTTCCTTTTGCAATGCTCATTGCGCCAACGAAATCACTGCATCAGGTAAATAACTGGTGGACATCCAAGCAGCCCCATGTCAAACTGCCAGGCCTGGAAAGGGGGTTAGAATATGGAGGAGGCATCCACCAACCAGCCCACCCCTCCTGGATATTTCCCACCCCCTCTTTCTTCCTCCCTTGCCTGGTTTCATTCCCTCTCCACCTTTGTTTTGCCCTTCTCCACTCCTGTAAACCTCTTAGACCATACCTCTCCCTATAAGCAGAGGTGGGGTTTTTTTTAACCCAAACAAAATGTGCAGGATGTTATGTTCTGTGGTTTTATTCCAAGAGTGCATTTTTACAAATTATAATTATAAATTACATTAGCTTAAAAAGTGTACTAGGTAGGTGATACAGTCTTAGCAGAGTCAACCACAATCATTTCACACTCAATTAGGTGTTAGATTTTTTTCAGATTTTGTGTTTTTTTCTTTTTTGGAAAATGAGAAGTGCAGAAAGTAGTACTGCATATTTTTATTTCATTATGCCAAAAGAAAAAAAAATCACACTCTCCCCATAAGTAGTTTAGGACAGTTGGACTGATTTTCAAACTCTTTCACATGTTGAAATGTGCCAACATCACTCAGGGCGCAATCCCACGCAGAGCCAGAATGGCAAGGCCGGCAGGCCGGCCAGCACCACATCCAACGCTGCACTGGGGAGGCTGGAGCCTCCCTGCGGCAAGGGCACGAGCCTCCCCAATGTGCTCCTCAGACCTGCGCCTGCTGAACAGGCTTCAGTCAATGCGAGGGAGGCTCGGTGCGGGTGCAACAGGACTGGCACTTCCTGCAGCACCGGTCCCGTTGCTTGAGCACCAACGCAGGGAACTCATAGAAACGTTCAAGTCATTCTTACCTGAGTCCTGAGTCATTTCGCGAAACGAGTCAAGTCCCTGGACAAAAATTAAACCAGACTGAGAGCGCAATCCTAACCTGGAGTTGGGCTGGCCTAAGTTAAGCCAGCAAAGTTTGGCCAGCATGAGGGCCATCATAAAGTGCGTTTGGACCTCTTTCGGCATCAGGGAGGATGGCCCACATCTGTGTGGTGGCCCCTCTGACTCAGAGAGTGGTCCAAACATAATTTACAGTGGCCCTTGTGCTGGCCAAACTTTGCTGGCTTAGTTTATGCCAACCTAACTCAGTTTAGGATTGCGCCCTTAAGCCTTCTTCCTCTCCTCACCCCCAGCCTCACCTCCTTGACCTTTGTACTTCCACTACCTCTGCTTCTGCCATCATTCTGAAGGATGGCATGTCGGGTTGACATGGAACCGGCAGGAGAAAAAAAAACAACCAAGCAAGCGCATGCACAAAAAAAGAGTCAGCCATCAAATTTGAATCATTACTCTTTTCCAAGTCACTGCAAATGAGTTGTGAATTCCACCTGAGTTATTGGCCTCAAGCTAACATAAGTCACAAAAAGCAGTGTTTTAACAACTCAGGTTGAGTTGCGACAATGAATATCCTTCCCTGCTTTCTTATGAAACACCACAATGAATGAATGAATGAATGAATGAATGAATGAATGAATGAATGAATGAATGAATGATGCTGGGGACCCACCACTGATCTTGCCGTCCTTCCTAGGATCTAATCCTCCAACCATATCCAACATATTTCTGCTACCACCTGTGTCTTCACAACAACCTGTGAGGTAGCAGCCTCTGCATGGCCGGGCTTTGGAGCTGTAAGGCGAGATAGCAAGAGGCAGTGTAGGATTTTATCAAGGATTCACTTTGATAAGGTAGTACCATTATTAGATAGGATCTAAGACCTCTTGCACAGGCTTTGAAAGGCTGCCTTGTCCCCCCAAATGAGGCTTTGTGATCCATTGGCCTGACCCACACATTGAAGAACACTGGTTTAGGAGATCATAATATATTATCACTTGTTCTTTTTTATCATTTTTGACAATGCTGCTTGGATCTCTCGGTTTCTCAGGCAATAAATAATAGGGTTCATGAGTGGTGGTAAAACAGTATACAAAACAGCAGACAGCAAATCCACCGGTGGAGAGGACTAAGACTTTGGCCGAAAGTAAGAAAACATGGCTGTGCTAAGAAATAAGCTGAAGACAGTCAAGTGGGGAATGCAGGTGGAGAAGGTCTTATGCCTGGCCTGAACTGACTGAATCTTGAACACAGCAGAGAAAATGTAACCATAGGAAACAAATACAAATCCAAAGCAGAAAGAACCTGCAATGAACGTAATTGCAAAAGTGTACCAGATTACAGCTCATGTATCAGAGCAAGATATGCTTATTAATTGAGGTATGTCGCAGAAAAATTGATTGATCAAACTCGATGAGCAGAAATGTAAGGAAAACGTGTTTGCAATATGGAACACTGCATTGATTGCACAGCTGAGCCAAGAGATAGCGGCCATTTGAAAACAAGCATTCCAGTTCATGATCAGCCCATCTTGGAGAGGATAACAAATAGCTACATAGCGGTCTTAAGCCATGACAGTCAGCAGAGCTAGCTCAGATCCTGCAAACAAGACAACCAAGAAAACCTGGGTGACACACCCGGAGTACGAAATCAGTTTATCGTTGATTATGGAGTTGGCCATGGATTTTGGAACAGTGGTTGAAATGTAGCCAGCATCTAGAAAGGAAAGGTTGACCAGGAAGAAATACATAGGGCTGTGAAGATGCTGGTTCCGGATCACAGTGCTGATAATGAGAAAATTGGCCGCCAAGGCTATTAGGTAAATGGCAAGGAAGACCACAAAGTGTGCCACCTGTAGGTCACGAAGATCCGAAAATCCCATAAGGAAGAATTCTGTCACCGTTGTTAGATTGGCCATTTCTGACACTGTTGAGAGAAGGAGGAAAACACACACAAGATAAAGGTTAATGTACTACTCCTTCTGGATGAGAAAGCTGGAGGGTGAAGGACTGCAAACTGATTGCGTGTACAGAGGGAGGTCACATGAAACCATCACGTTTGGATTGGTTCAGTGATCAGTAGATGTTGTTATAATCAAGTGGTGCATATATATATATGTGGCACAATAAAAGGAGAAGGGAGGATAGTCAACCTAGGTACATACAATAAAATAAAATAAATATGAATAATTGGCAAGAATGCTGAGCGTGGAAATCAACAAAATATTCAGAGCGTTTCATGGAAGTCCCAAAATGGAAAACGATGTCCACACTGTCCTGTTGGGCAGTCAGGGATTAGCAGGGATTAGCAGAAATGAGGACAGGGGTATAACCAGTGATGTCATGTAGCCAGGACGTTCCAGAATGCCGTTCCGGTTGTAACGTGTAGGGCTGGCTCCGCCCACTGCAGTTGTCGCTGCCGTGCACCCCTGCGAATGGGACTGGCCACGCCTGCGCCCTGCACGCCCGCAGCCAGAGGTTTCAGCCAGGCAGGAAGGTAGGCAGGCAGAGGACAACGGGGGAAGTGAGGATGCGCGGAGGAACTGCCAATCAACCATGCATCCTGGTAGCTACTTCCTGCATTCCGGTTGTTAGCGCAGGTAGATTCCACCACTAGGTATAACCTCCTTCAGCCAACAACTTCATGGCATTAAAAAAAAGTAGCCATTACTCTTCATGTGAGCCTGGGGTCACCACCTAGATTTGTGTGGCAGGTGTCCTCTACTATTCAGGAAATGGAAAGGGTACAGCTTTTCCAATCAGTGGTTTCCCCCTTGCTGTCATGCAGCTTTCAAAAGCATCCAAGAATAGGACTCTTTCTTGGACCTGCTGCTGAGCCTTTAACAACACCTTGGCGTAAAGAAATTGAAGCTTCTCCCAACATGCAGAGAGCTCCATGTGCTAAATTTCTACCCAAGTTTCAGGCAAAGGGGCAGGGGTCAGAGAAATGGCAGCAAACAAATCCTATCCGAAGGGACTCTTCGCAAGACATGCACTGTGCATGAAGAGAAATGGGCTTGCCGGAGGTATCTGAGGGCTCCTTTCCCATTAAGAAATAAAGATAGCATTTCAGCAATTACCTTTTTGTTTGGAATTAGTTTGTTTTCTAACTCACTTTTTGTTGTGCTTTCAGTTGACCAAACCACAGACACCATATTAAAACATCCAAACTGTTGCCTTCCAGCGTTATCTCACATTGTATTTTTTTCCCCGAAATCCAATTTGTGAGGTTTTATTTTTTAATTGCAGTTCCAATACTACATCATAATTTAAAAAAAAGAAAAAAAGAAAAAAAGAAAAAAGGGGAAATAACAAGGACAGGATCATCAGACCCAATCCTGCATCCTGTAATGCCAGTGGTACCTGTCTACTGCCAGATAAAAGTGCTGTGAACTTGTAAAGCACGTTTGCAGCACCCAGAGTGTAAGCACTGTAGGCATTGGACTCGTGCCAGTTAGCTCTGGGCCTCAGCACCAAGCAGGAGGCAGGCTGGTGCAGGGGAGGGGAAGAGCAGGCCTGGGTGGGATGGTATTCTTATAGATATTATATATAATATAATTAAATCAATATTTAACAACAACAATAGCAACAATAGCAACAGCAACAATAAACTGTTGATTCAAGACATCCATTCGGCTTCAATGGGCTTCAATTACTGCAGCCAGGCTCTGTCTTTAGCTTATCAAAAGATCGGCAAGCTGAGCAGTGGAACCAGAATGGCTTGATTTGCCTATCAGCCTGCCTGTTTCTTTGTTTCTTACCCCGCCAGGAAACATACTACTGTACTACAGTGGGAAAAGGGGGTCAATTAATACCACTGTACGGCCGAGTTTTGTTCATAGGAATTAATATTATTTTGCTAATATTATGCTGTCTGAAACAAGCCAAACAAAATATCACTCCTTGAAGAACAAGGATGGAAGAATACTCACCCTTGCACAGCAGCTGATAGAAGCAATGCCAAGCTCAGTGTGTGCGTGAGCTAGCCTCTTTTCTGCTCTTCTGTATGCTGCAAGAGCAAACTCTCCTGAGGGCCCCCCCCCCAGGTTGTAGCAGTGGGAGCAAGAGAGAAACATGTACAGCTAAGATGCTGGGCAAATCTCCCATGTGATTCATCAGTCTGAAGTTAAATATGGAATGCAGAGCAACCTAAGCCTTGGTGTGCATGCGCAGGAGCCTCTGGGACCTTCCTCATTTGAGTGTCATGGTGGAATCAGCCCACACAGTGTATGCACAGGCTTTCAAGAACCGGTTGTTAGCTCTGTGGGATCCTGTTGTATACCGGTGCTGATTCTTCGTGGAATTAGGAATGGAAAGAGCTCCCTATTGCTACCCATCCAAATGTTTTGCTATTCTCTTTCTGTTCCTTTGAACTCTGTTCTGCTGATTTTATTCATATGCATTGTTAATCAATAATTGAAATACGTGCTTAAGGGCACAATCCAACACTGCGCTGGAGCAGGCAGCAGAGGCGTTTCTACAGGGAGGGCAAAGCTCTAAGTTTTGCAAGAAGCCTTACCTTGCAGTGGAAAACACTCCTCTCCTGCACCGTTTTAGCCAATCCTCACAGGGAACAGCAACATCTTGGCATTGCTTACTGGCTACAGCAGCAAGGGAGAGGAGGGATTTACATGACAGGGTAAGGCTCCTTGCAACACTTAGAGCTTTGCCCTCCCTGTAGAAACGCCACTGACAGGCAGGCTGGCAGGAGCCAGCCCAACACAAAGGCACGTTTGAAATAGAGGACGCAGATCCTAGGAGACCGCATGGCCTGAATCTGGGCTGTGCGGCCCGGGGACGAGGCCTAGGGTGCGCATCCCAAACCCACCCCCTCTCCGGGTCTGCACACGCACAGTTCCACCCTTCCTCCCACCCTTCCTGTGCCCGAGCCCCAGGTTGGGAACCCCCTGATGAAAGAGAGGCATCTGGAACCCATGTTTATTAACCAAATTATGCCACGGGAGGGGTTTAGTAATAATCCTGATAACAATCCTGATAATGCATTAAGGCTGACCCTGAAATCTCTTACCAATTTTTGCTTTAATGCCATATTTGGCTGTGCCCGTATAGCTGCAGGGCAACTTTTGTGGAAGCAAGAAGCTGACTAGGGCCGACAATCCCTAGTGGTGAGTATTCAGTTCATCCCTTTCTCCTCTGTTCATAGGCAGAGAGGGAGGCTACAAAAACCTCCCCTCCCAAGAGAGAAACAAATTGGCTTTGATGTCCCAGTGACCAAACAGAAAAAGGCATGGAATTCGACAGGAAAGGAGTCCAGATGTAAGTAGTTTATTAAAACCCAAGAAAAGGGATTACAACAACATGGGAAATGGAGAGAAGTACAACAAGTAGGTTGATGGAAGGCCTCTGGAATTGGCTGGATAACCACAGAGAGAGAGAGAGAGAGCTTGAGGAAACTGGATGCAGCAGCTAGTTACGTCCAGCAGGAGGAGCCCCGTGTCTGCTTCAGAGAAAAGCTCAATGGCTGATGGCTGCCCCCAGCTTTCTGCAACCTGCCTGACATCAGGCCGTAACCCACCAAGTGGGTCCCAACCCACAGTTTGAAAAACACTGCTTTACAGTGTCCCTTGTGCTGGCCAAACTTTGCGGGCTTAACTGTGCTGGCCCTACAAGTAGTTAGGATTGCGGTCGAGCAGCGCCACCCTGCCCCTTGCATAGCATCACCGCAAGATCGTTGTGTTGACACTATGTTACTAGCGCCGACACGGAAGCGCCGAGCGACACCACTGTGTCGGCGCTAATGCTGTCAGGCGAGCCTCACCCGCATCAGGCGAAGCCGGCTGGTACAAGGGAGGCTCTGTGCCGAGACAGCACGGGGATCGGCAGGGGAAGGGAGATTCTGGGTGGGGGAGGGCTGGGTGTAGGCGGGCTTGGGAGGCGGCCATAAGGCCGCATCCTAAGCCCAATTGGGAGGCTCCGCGGCCCCGATTCGGGCCACGCAGTCTCCTCGGATCTGCACCTGCTATTTAGCAGGCGCAGATCTGAGGTGCGCATAGGGGAGGCTGGAACCTCCCCTACGGTAAGGGAGCTCATGTTCCCTTGCTGCAGGGAGGCTCCAGCCTCTCCTAAGCAGTGTCAGATATGGTGCTGGCCTATCGGCCTCGCCAGCCTGGCACTGCTTAGGATTGTGCCCTGTCAATTGTTTGGCCGGTGGTTTTTGTTTTTGATTTGTTGGGTGACCTGTAATACATTAAAATATATTTAAATAAATAAAGTTAATAGGGGTGACACCATGAGTAACCATGTTGGGTGACACCAAACTAGTGACATTGTATAGAGGGGGTTACTATAAATGTATGGGACCTAGCTTCTCCAATGCACAGTAACCCAACGTTGTTGTTTTTTCCCAGAACTGAAGAACAAAGGATAGATTTCCTGACGTCTTTCAGGGTGCAATCCTAACCTGGAGTTAGGCTGGCACAAGGGCACTTAAAGGTATGCCTGGACCACTTTTGCAGTCAGAGAAGCCAGCACACAGACGTGCCCCACGCTCCCTGACCCTGAGAGTGGTCCAAACACTCTTTATGGTGTCCCTTGTGCTGGCCAAACTATGCTGTCCTAACTCCAGATTAGGATTGTGCCCTCAATAATGTTTTTCGAATCCCATCCAGACAGACAACCTTTGTCGCCTTGGAGATCTTGACCTACTCTGTTATTACCTAAGTAATGATTACAGTACTTCTTTTCCTTCTTGCAATCACTAAAAAAACAAAACAAAACAAAAAACCCCTCTAAATGAATACAACCACCAGTGGTTACATTCAGAAGGAAATTGTATGCAGAAATCAGAATGTGCCACTTAGATCTGGGAGTTGCTCCAGAGAGAAATACAGCTAAATAAGTCTGTTTTTTTTCTTCACTAGATAATAAAAATAGTTTTCTAGTAGCATCTCTTTGTCTACACATTCTAATTCTGTAAGAGAGGCATGTGAAGTTCTCGCAAACTGTACATTTATTTCCTTTTGGTATACTTACTGGTTGTTCTTTAACTGAATATCACAGAACAATGTACATTGGGGGGAAAGAGAACATGCCATCTAAATAGATATTGTTGTAACACATCAGCCATAAAACAGAACAGTGAAACCATTCTAAGAAGTGGAGGAACAGTACAAAGCGAATTCCCTTCCAACTCTATGATTTTATGATTCTGTGATTCTCCATCTAGTGTGGATAGCATGATTTACAACTTTTTTTTTTTAACATGACACTAATAACCATGATGTCTCATCAGTTTCATGTCAAACTCATTGCAGGGGTTCACTAAAAAAAAATATCAGCATGCTCTATCCTTGATGTTTGCCGTTCAGGAGATCAATAAGAACCCCAGGTTCTTGGCAAACATCACTTTGGGCTTTGACATCCATGACAACTTGCTTGACTCAGCCTTCACATACAGGACCACCCTGAACCTCCTGTTCAAACAGCAAAGGACTACACCCCAAGACTCCTTGTTGTTCATGCCCAATTACAAGTGCTGTAGAAGCAATGATAGCAATGTATGGCTGTGAGAGCAGGACCATAAGAAAGGAAGAGCGCCGAAGAATAGATGCTTTCGAATTATGGTGTTGGAGAAGACTCTTGAGAGTCCCCTGGACTGCAAGCAGATCCAATCGGTCAATCCTCCAGGAAGTCAAGCCTGATTGCTCCCTGGAAGGACAAATCCTGAAGCTGAAGCTCCAATACTTTGGCCACCTCATGAACTCTTTAGAAAAGACCCTCATGCTGGGAAAGATCAAAGGCAAAAGGAGAAGGGGGCGGCAGAGGATGAGATGGTTAGATAGTGTCACTGAAGCGATAAACATGAAATTGGTCTAACTCCAGTAGCTAGTGGAGGACAGCGAGGGCTGGCGTGCTGTGGTCCATGGGGTCGCGAAGAGTCGGACACGACTTAGTGACTGTACAACAACAAGAAGCAATGATGTAATTTCTGTCATTGGGGGACACACTACAGAATATGCCGTGCAGATGGCCAACGTCTTGAATCTCTACAGAATTCCACAGGTGCATCCACATGTACTTTTGCTATTGTTTAAATGTCCATTTGCTATTATACAGTAGCTTGCTTCATTTCAAAATACACTTGGGTTCTGTTATGCAACATTGCGCGCAATCCTAAACTGGAGTTAGGCCGGCATAAACTAAGCCAGCAAAATTTGGCAAACACAAAGGCCACTGAAAAGCATATTTGGACTACTCTTGGAGTCAGGGAGGATGGCACACGTCTGTGTGCTGGCCTTTCTGACTCTGAGAGTAGTCCAAACATACTTTACAGTGACCCTTGCGCCGGCCAAACTTTGCTGGCTTAGCTTGTGCCGGCCTAACTCAGTTTAGGATTGTGCCCATTGAGAGCGCAATCCAAACCTGGAGTTTGGCTGGCACAGTTAGGCCAGCAAAGTTTGGCCGGCACAAGGGCCACCGTAAAGCCTGTTTGGACCACTCTCAGAGTCAGGGAGGATGGTGCACATCTGTGTTCCGGCGTCATGCAGCCGGAACGCTGGGCGGGAGCAACAGGTGAGCGGCAGCCCTCCCATTGCGTTCCAGTCCATTTCGCTGTCTTCCCTGCCCCCATCAGGGAAGATGCCATTGTGTGGAACAGCAGATTCATACAGGTGAGATTGAATATCTGGGATATAAATTAAAGACATGCCCAAATCTCGTGATTCCCACGTTTTTCTGTGTATTCTCAGAAAACATCATGGAAACACACACACACACACACACACACACACACACACACAGAGAGAGAGAGAGAGAGAGACTTGGAGCCCTTTCCAGCCTTCCTATGCTTAGAAGGTCCCAAGGTATACAAGGGATGGCACAGTGCTGCTAGTCATATATTCGACATCAATGCACCTTGCTCTCCTCCACCAACAGTGTTTGGAAACTCTCCTTTGGCTTTCGCAAGATGTGGTGGGTATCAGAATTTCTCCGATCTCCTTTGTATCAACATGTTTAATTTAGATTGACAATTCTTAGTAATCATACATCATCACATATAGTGCTTTCTGAAATGCTTCCTTACATACAATTTTGAAATAGAATCTTCAGCTCTTGGAAAGATCATGCAGTTTAGCCGTTGCTGTGATTTGCTAATGTTCACAGAGAATTTGGGTTCCAGCAGGAAATGCAGATACGGGAGTGGCAAAAGTGATATTGTGCAGTTACTCTAAACTGGGATTTATTTATTTTTTTAAAAAAGCAAACACGTAATTTAAATACCATTATTCCCAGTTTTTTTTTAATGATGCAGTATAATTTTAATTAGAATCATTAAAAAAACAGCATTGCAATCCACTTTTACATTTACTTTCGGTGGGCTTCTGTTTACTGAGAGAGAGAGAGAGAGAGAGAGAGAGAGAGAGAGAGCACAATTAGTTTTTTTTTTCCTGGGCCTGTCAATGCACCCAATATCCAAACCAGAACCACGATCAATGTGTCCCCAAGCAGATCAGTTTCTTCTCACACCAAGAATCTTTAGGGATCCTCTTGATATCTCTGTCAATTTCTTTGGCAATGCTTACAGGTTTGGTGAGGCAAACTTTCCTGAAGAACTGGGAGACTCCCATTGTCAAAGCCAACAAAAGGAACCTCACCTGTGTCCTTCTTACCTCCATCCTGCTCTGCTGCTTTTGCTCCCTTCTGTTCATCGGAAAGCCAGGGAAAGTGACCTGCCTTCTTCGACAAACAACCTTTGGCATCATTTTCACTGTGGCGGTTTCTTGTGTGTTGGCAAAAACAATCCTCGTCATTCTGGCCTTCATGGCGACTAAACCAGGCAACAGGATGAGACAATGGCTGGGGCAAAAAGTGGCCGTCTCCATGGTTTTGACCTGCTCTCTCCTCCAAGTGGGCATTTGCATGGCATGGCTGTCAGCCTCTCCGCCATTCCCTGAGGTCGACCTGCATTCCCAGGCAGGACTCATCATTCTGGAGTGTAACGAAGGTTCTGCCACCATGTTCTACTGTGTCCTGGGCTACATGGGCTTGCTGGCCACCATCAGCTTCACTGCGGCTTTCCTAGCCAGGAAACTGCCCGACACGTTCAACGAGGCCAAGTTCATCACCTTCAGCATGCTGATCTTCTGCAGTGTTTGGATCTCCTTTATCCCCGGAATATCTGAGCACCAAGGGGAAAAGCATAGTTGTTGTGGAAGTGTTTGCCATCTTGGCCTCCAACACTGGGCTCTTGGCTTGCATATTCCTCCCCAAGTGTTATATTATCCTTTTAAGAGCTGACCAGAACTCCAGGAATCTGAAAACAGATAATTAATACTCATTTAAAAAAAATAAAAGTTTGTTGCTTATGCTGTGTTCACATAGCTGTGTGAAGACCTTTCCAAATTCCCACTGGGGATTTGCTCATCATATTGCTCAGTTGTATGCCCAGTCCTACTGAAGCTTGCAGGTCAGTTGCAGACCTGGTCAATTGTCCACTTGGGAGCCAGGTCAAAAGACTGCCATCCCTAGGTCTGCCTCTCTGTCTGCTGTGCCATGCCTGTCACACCCCCAGCATCCATGAATGCTCCATTTTGGAGCAGTATAAACACAGGGGCGTTCAGACTGGCCAAACACTGCCCGCTGCTCACCACTGACAGAACCATCCACCTCCGCACGGATACCTGCTTCATGGTACAGCAATCAGGGACATTTGCCCCCCCCAAAAAAAAAATGCAGGTAGGACCTCCACTAATGCAACCATATCATGGAAGTATGTGCTGCACGCTATTGTGTGGGTGGCTGATTCAGGAGATGTTTCCTTTGGTCTTCTGATGGCCAATTGGTGTTCTCAGATCTACACCAGCTTTAGCCTATATAGTTGATTTATGTAGTTGGCTGAAGTCCAAGAGAAAAGATGGTGTGTGCCAAAAAAAAATAAATGGGGGATAACTTCTGATGAGCATGTTTGCTGCAACGATCCACTTCCTTCAGAGTGCTTCCTGCCCCCTGTTCTCCCCTGCTCTGCCCAGAAACACCCCCTGCCCACCCTCTCCATGTCCTCAAAATACACCTGTTCTAGCACATTCCATTTTCCATGCCAGGCACAGCTCCTATACTGCTGTTCCTGTCTGGGGGCAGCACAGACAGGGCCAGCAGCTGAATTCACTTGCCATCGCAGGGGCTTTGTCTGTAAGGGAATGCTGTGAAGGTGCTTTGCTTTTCCTGGTGTCTGAAGAGAAACTTCATTTTTGATCCATTCATCAGAAGATATGCAGCCCAATCCTATGCCGCCTGACCGCGTGGGGGCGCAGCAGTAGCCAGGAAGCCGCAGGAGGCTCTGCAGGGGAAGGGAATAAATGTGCACAGCCGCTTTGTCAATAGCCTCAGAACACCATTCATAGCGTAATCAAGAGAAGGGCATGGAACTGTAGCCTGATTTCCACCTTAATTGGCAGTGATGTCAGTGCTTCTTAGAAGGGAGTGCTGCACCCAGAATTAGGGCTACCAGATTCAAACTGGGACAGAGTGCCTATACCTTTAAGCAGTAGTGCTATCCAGCCAGTACACTGGGCGGGACTTACATTTGATCGGCAGTCCGCCCGTTGCATCACGCCGCATTCTGCTGCTTTCTGCTGCTTTCCCTCCTGCCGGGGCGGCGGGACACAACGGGCGGACTGCCGATCAAACCTAAGTCCCACCCAGCGTACTGGCTGGATAGCACTACTGCCTTTCACCCTTGTATAGAAGAGGGAATTTGGGCAGGTGCCCAAATAAATGGAAGGAGTTCAAAAGCTGGACCTGCCCAAATTCCCTCTTCTATATAAGAGTTAAAGGTATAGGCACTCTGTCTCAGTTTGAATCTGGTAACCCTACCCAGAATTAGAGGGAGACAGGCAGGCAAGCAGGGACTTAACACCACAATCCTAGGCATGTCTACTCAAAAGTAACTCTCATTGTGTTAAAAGGGCCTCAATCCTGTGAAATGAAGGATTGCAGCCTCAGTCTGGATGAACTGAATCCCGGACATCATTAATGTTCTTCCTTACACTGTACTGTGGTTGTTCCAGTTAGAACAAACGCCACACTTGATAAACCTCCAATTCACAAGCTCACAGTAAACCAACAGCATTCCCCCCACAACTGCTTCTCTGCTTCCTGAAGACCTTCAAAGGTGTTTTTTTTTTTCCAATCCAATCCAGGCCAGACCGTCTCTGTCACCTTGGAGATCTTGACCTACTCTCTAATCATCAAAACAATGATTACTAATTTTCTTGCTTGCAGTCAGTAAAAACAGCATCCAGAAGAATAAAACCACCTGTGGCTACATTTGGAAGGCACTTCTATGCAGAAAACAAAATGCACCACTCGGATCTGGGAGTTGTACCAGAAAGGAATAGGTTTATTTTATTTTCTTTAGTCCACTAGAGAAGGAAAGGTTTTCTTGTGGCATCTCTGTGTCTAGACATTCTAAATCTGTGAGAGTCTTTGGAAAGATATCTGAAGTTCTAGCACAGTGGGCATTTATTTCCTTTTCAGAATATTTATTAGTGGTTCTTCAACTGAATATCACAGAACAACGTACATCCAAACAAGGAAAACATCTCATCTATCAAGATACATAGATATAATTAGGGGTGTGTGTTTTTTTTTTAATTAAAAACTGCTTTCTGGGTCTTAACAACTGCCTTCTGGTGGTTAAAGGATCTGAATAAAAACACCACATTTTGGTGTTTAAGATCTTTTCCCGAAATTAAAATAGACTAGTTTTCCAATTAGAAATAATACTGTGGCTGCATCTGCTGACATTATATCACCTGTATCATCTGCCTAGTACACTTTGAAAGCATTTAAAATGAATAAGAATGAGAACTTGGATTGAGAATGTAGAACAAAAACACATAACACTGCAATTTGCAATTTTTTTTCTTGACTGAAATAGCAAATTGCAGTGTTATGTGCAATTTGCTATTTCAATAAAGAAATTGCATCAGCCATAAAACTGAGCAGTGTTGCAATTCTGCAATGTGGAGGAACTGCAGAAAACCCTGAAAGTGATTGTGACTGTGGGGAGCTACTGAAAAAGACAGTGGTAATGAGAAAGGAGGATGGCAGCTGTGGTCTGTGTGGCCGCATCTTTGCACGCAGGTGGCTGCTACTCCTGTACTTCCTGCTGCAGTTCCCTTGGCTTGTCTGTGAAGGTGTCAATCCTCGGTGCAGTTTACACAGAGGCAGCAAAGATAACTTGTTCAGGCCAGGAAACGCTCTCATCGGTGGGATTCTCTCTCTAATATATCATGCACCATATCTGCCGGATTTTATGTATTCTCCACAAGGAAGTCGGACACTTTTTCTGTAAGTTCTTTTTCTAATTTAGTAGTTTAGTAGTGTTGGCGCTAAATAATGCTATTTTCCAAATAGTGTGAATTTTACTTGTGGAGTGACAATGGCAGAAGGTTTTCCACATCGTGGGCACATTCCTAGCCTGGGGTTAGGCCAGCAAAGTTTGGCGGTCACAAAGGACACAGCCGGTGTCAGGCTGCAGAGAAAGGCCTCCAAAAGGAATTTTATAGCTTTAAGGGAACAAGCTCTGCTAGTGCAGCTGGCAGGTGGAATAATCACCCACCTGAGAGCAATCATGGGTTGAGTAGCATAAAGAGAAGAGTGAAGCTCTGCTCTAGTGCTAGCTACTTACTTAACCACTAGTCACTGGCCTGACAAGCCAGCACGTCTAGGTGAGACTGGTTATACTAGTCAGTGAATAATGCTTGTCAGTTGAGTGTGTGTTCCACTATGGCTGTCTGTATGGTGGAATGTTTCTGCTGAGGTTATCTATGGCAGAGTAAGGAACGTGAGGATTGCGTACCTTAATAAGTTATCCAAGTCAAGTTCTTGTGAAGACACAGAGAACTACTTTGGATTCTGCTTTGGACTATGCAACAGGTGAACATCTCATCGAGTACTTTGCTACTGTTATCATCTGCTGTATGAACTGTACTTGTGTTTCCTGCAACCTGCACCTTTTGTGGTTGATTCCCTTGAGGAATCCTTATTTGCTCATAAAGAAGCCTTAACACTTCAACGTTGTGGACTTTGCCTTTGTTTATGTCTCAGTCAAGAACACTGTGGATTTCCAGGTTGAGCAAGTGGGTCTTTACAACTCTGCATGTGTGTACTTGGAGGGCTTACGCCACTATAAGCTTAGATATTAGCAGCCCTAATAACCGGAAAGTATGTTTGGACCACTCTTGGAGTCAGAGAAGCCAGCACACAGACGTGCGCCATCCTCCCTTACTATGAGTGGTCTAAATGTGCTTTACGGTGGCCCTTGTGCCAGCCAAACCTTGCCGGCCTAACTCCAGGTTAGGATTGTGCTCTGTTTGTCTCAAGTCTATTATACATTGATATTGAAGTCTGTTATTCAAACATTCATTTTCTAGACTTGTAATCTGGAAGTATTCAAACAGATTATGTATGAATTCCCCCATTTCTTTTTTTTTGGGGGGGGGTGTTCATCTGTTGTTTCCATTTTTTTTAAAAAAAATCACAAATAAAGCAGAAATAAAAGACTTTAGGAACTGCTTGATTTATGGAATGATTATTAAATGTGCACACAAAGAAAATGGAAACTTTGAATGGATATTTTATTGTTACAGGGTGCAAGTATATGTTGAAACAGATGAAATTTTAGATCAAGCATATGTGTGTGTGCCATAATGTAAAATACATAAGCATCAATTTCTAATACTGTGCCTGATAGCTATGGATCTTGGAAGTTATATTCTTTTTTTAAAAACAAACAAACAAACAAAACATTACCTTTTAAAGGAAAAAAAACTCAGCTAGACATGTCCACCTTTTTAGCTATTATGTAGGAACTGAGTAATCTACATCCTAATCCTGTGCATGTCTATTCAGAAGTAAATCCCATTGTAGTAGATGGGGCTTACTCCCAGATAAATGTGGATAAGCTTGCAGCCCTAATGAATTTAATGATGAACAGTGCAATCTTAAACCTACTTGGAAGTAATTCCCACCAATGAGTAGATAAAATCAAAGACATACTGGGCTTTTTGGTACCCCAGCATGCTGTGTGATGTCACTATATCATGTTGTGCTGCCTTGATATCACAAAAGGGGAGCGCACAGGCTTCGATAGGAGCAACAATTTCAAATTTTTTTGTTATCCATGCTATTCCAAAGGGGTCTGGTTCCTGCACTCCTGTAGTACCTTTTGATAAAATAATATCTGCTTTCAATGATGAACTGAGACAACACAAGACAAACATTGGTGTGTGATCTTATATAAGCAAGCGTTGGAGGTCTCATAGGTTCATCTAATAAGATGAGCAAGCCGGCATAGGGACTTGGAAATTATGGCAGGAGGGCATTTTGGAGCGGGGCGGGGGCGTTTGGGGGCAGGAGAGGGAAGACTGGAAGTTACTATTCCAGTGCAAGTTAGGATTGGGCTGTTAGTATATGAATTACATATGGATTGTGTCATATACTAGAATTAGTTGAGGGTTATAACTCAAGCCCACCTACTGGTAGAAGGTAAATAAATGCTTTCCTGATTTTTCAAAAGGTGTGTCTCGCTAGGAATATTGCAAGATTTGGGGAACGAGGTCACAATACTGAACATCCACAGCTGGAAGCTTGTGAGCGTGATTGGTTGAATCCAGTTCTGCCCTGGCGTTCATCTCATTTTCTCAGTACAGGGTGAAATCCTAACCTGGAGTTAAGCTAGCACAGTTAAGCTAGCAAAGTTTGGCTGGCACAAGAGCCACTGTAAAGCACGTTTGGACCACTCTTGGAGTCAGGGAGAGTGGCGCATATCTGTGTGCTGGCCTCTCTGTCTTCGAGAATGGTCCAAACATATTTTAAGGTGTCCCTTGTCCTGGCCAAAATTTGCTGGCCTAACCCCAGGTTAGGATTATGCTCTCATTTTCATTTTCGTATACCTTTATTGGCATCGATACAAAAGTTAAAATGCAATTAATACGTTAAAATCATCATTAAAATGCTCTCAATCTAATGTGGATTAGATAGTGATTTACAATGTTTGTTTATGTGACACTAATGACGATTATCTCTGATCAGAAGGATCTAACTCTCATATCAAACTCATTGCAGGGTAGTACACAAGAATTATCAGCATGCCCTATCCTTGATGTTTGCCATTCATGAGATCAATAAGAACGCCAGGCTCTTGACAAACATCACCTTGGGCTTTGACATCCACGACAACTTATTTGACTCAACCTTCACATACAAGACCATCCTGAACCTCCTGTTCAAAGACCAGCGAGCCACATCACAAACCTCCTCGTTGGTTATACCTAATTACAAGTGTGGCAAAAGCCATGTTGTGGTCTCTGTCATTGGGGGTCACACTACAGAATATGCCATGCAGATGGCCAACATCTTGAATCTCTATGGGATTCCACAGGTACGTCCATATAAATTCTCTTCCTGTTCCATTTTCCTTTGATCTGCTGTTATTTAGATTGATCCGTTTCAGAACACACTTGACATGCACAAAAGGCAAGAAGTAAAGATCAGGTTCTCTAACACAGTGGCTCCCAAACTTTTTAGGGGCCCCAGAGGTTGCTTCCTAATTTATAAATGCCAAGAGGTGTGATTGCAATGATGATTGGGCAGCAATGCTCCCCCCAAGTAGCAGCTTGAACACAACCTAATCTGCCCTGTCAATTTCCAGATCTACGACCCACTGGTGGACCCACAGTTTGAGAACCAGTGCTATAATGCAACACTGAGTTTTCCTGACTGGCATATGAAGAACGGTTATGTTGAGAAACCAAATATTTTTGAATGAAGGACAAGAGCAAGGTTTTGTTTGTGCTGATGTTTTGGGAGTGATTTGGTTGACTTGGTTACAATTCTTGTTCTTGCTTATTTTGCTGTTAAATGATTTGAGTTCCTTTAGTAATGGTGATTACAATGTTGGCATAGGCTCCACCAATGCTAAGCCATCACCAGGGGAGCACCCAGATGAGTCTCCACCCCAGGGCCAGGTGCAATGAATGCCACCCCCTGTGCCAGGTCTCTGCCCCATGTGCCGCCCCTGCCACCCCCTCAGTATACATGAACTGTCCCTTTTGGAGCAGTATGTGCATGTGGGCGGGCAGCACTGCCCCCTCCGCACCACCCCCTCTGCCTCCACCCCCAAACGCAAAGGTAGGATCACTACTGTCCATCACCTGCCCATGACAGCACTCCAGAAGCCCCGATCCCCTCCCTTGATCTACCAACCTCCACTCTTTTGCACTACTCCCAATGCCATACTGGTGGTTTATGGTTCTTTCGCAAGTGTGGAAAGCTGCAGTGATGAGCAGCGTTGTCATGCAGCCGGAACGCTGGGCGGGAGGAGCGGGTGAGTGCGGGGGCGGGGAAGACGGTGAAACGGACCAGAATGCAACGGGTGGGCTGCCGCTCACCCGTTCCTCCTGCCCAGCGTTCCGGCTGCATGACAACGCTGGTGATGAGGCTGTGGCACCACAATCTTTTGCAACAGCATGCTCAAAATGAGCACTGCACATGCCATTGATAGCCGGTTTATATCAGCAGAATACTGATGCAGTCATTAATGCTTCCATGTAATGGTGCAATCCTAGCTAGGATTTAATCCTACCTAGGCTTTAATACTAGAAAATGTATAATTAAGAATGAAAGCAAAAGCTGGGCACTGAGCATTTGATAAATATTTGTAGGCAGTCAAATATGAAATTTCTCAGGATTCTGATGAGCTCCATTTCCTCCATTAGTTCATTCACAATGCACATGATGCAATGTTCAGAGATAAAAGAACATTCTCTTCTTCGTACATGATGGCACCGAGAGAGACCATTCAGCATGTGGGGATCGTCCAGCTGCTCCTGCATTTCAGGTGGACATGGATTGGCCTCATGGTTGGAGATGATGATGATGGAGAAAACTTTCTGAAGAACCTAACTCCTCTCCTTGCCCAGAATAGCATTTGTGTGGCTCTTTTGCACAGGACTCGTGACAAGATCGAAATTGGATCAGATTATACAAAAAGTTTCCCAATCCTAAAATCAGAACTTTTGTTAACTAAAGCCAATGTGATTGTAGTCAATGGAAATGCTCAGTCTCTTTCTCCTTTACGTTATGTCATAGACCGTCTAGAATTTGTTTCAAGCATCAATATTGGGAAAGTTTGGATCACAACATCCAAGTGGGATTTCACCCTTGAAGTCAGTTCTGCTGGTTTCTGTGCAAAAACGTTCCATGGGGCTTTGTCATTCTCTGTCCGCACAAATTCAGTCCCAGGATTCCAGGAATTTCTCCAGAATGTGAATTCTGATGGACCACTGATGCATTTTCTCTGTTTGTTTTGGTACATTGCCTTCCATTGTGTGCCTCCCAGTTTGATGCATATGAGACTGCCTGAGCAAAAGTGCACAGGAGAGGAGACGCTGGAAGGCCTGTCTAGCTCCAATTTTGAGATGAATATGAGTGAAGAGAGTTACAGCATCTACAATGCTGTCTATGCTGTAGCACATGCTCTGTACTCCTTGTATTTGTCCAGTGAAAGGAGACCAGTGTCTAGAAGAGGCTTCAAGTATATGAACATTCAGCCTTCGCAGGTCAGAATTGAACACATCCTTGGTGCAAGTGAACTAAACCTTGAGTATGTGCTGTAATGATGTACAGTTGTGGGCACCACAGTAGCATGGGACTAAAGGCCAAATTCTATCCAACTTTTCAGTGCTTTTCAGTGAACTTTTCAGCTCTCCCAAAGAGGTGTGCACTGCATCCTGTGATGGGAGGAATGACACTGAGGCCTTCTCCAAGCAAGGGAATGCATTGTATACCTCAGGGATGCATTGTATCTGTATCAGCATTGGAAAGTTGGATAGGATTGGATCCTTAAACCACTTATGGCTCAATCCAATGGAACATTGACCCAGAGTATGCATCAGTGTTGATGCATCCCCTGCTGCATGTAATGGGTGCATCAGGGAACAGCTGCTAGTGTCACCAAGATCCACTACAGCCTACCCTTGACATGCCCCAGACTGCCCCATCTCTGCCCTAACCCTAATCCTCCCCTGAACTGCCCCTTCCACTGACCTACCTGCTCCAGTGGAGCCTTTCCCTTGCAGCCCCTACCCACACACTATCACAACAACTGAAGCCATGCCTTCAGTGCAAGTCTCAGATAAAATTGGGCCATAATTGTTTTCATGATTCCCATGTTACTTAGGGCACAATCCTATGTGGTGCTGGAACGGTGAGGCTGACTTGGCAGCGCCATATCCGACGCTGCACAGGAGAGGCTGGAGCTCCCCCCCCCACATCAAGGGAGCGTTTGCTCCCTTACCGTAGGGGAGACTCCAGCCTCCCCTTTGTGCTCCTCGGATCTGCGCCTGCTAAAGAGTCGCACAGATCCGAGGAGACTGTGCAGCCCGAGTCAGGGCCTCGCGGCCTCGTGGACGGGCTTAGAATGTGGCCGTATGGCCGCCTCCTGAGCCCACCCATGTCCTGCCCCCAATCTCCCTCCCTCCCTCCAATCCCTGTGCTGCCTCAGCACGGAGCCTCCCTCGTGCCGACCTTCTTCGATCAGCGCAAGGGAGGCTCTCTGTCAGTGCTCTGAAGCCAACACTGCATCGACGCAAGGGGCATACTAGGATTGCGCTGATAGATTCAATAAACAGGAATAAGCAAATCTACTTTGCCGAGTCATGATTGTTTCTCTCTGAACGTAGTTCAATGCTCTTCTTGAAAACATCCGCTTTAACAATGGTGCTGGCCACGAAGTCTTCTTTGAGAATGGAGAATTGCAGACTGTGTATGATGTCATCAACTGGGTCACTTTTCCGAATCAGTCCTTCCTCAGAGTTCAGGTTGGAACAATCTCATCCAGTCAAGAACTGGCCATGAATGAAGTTACCATTGTGTGGAACAACAGATTCAAGCAGGTGGGAATGAACCTTGTGACATTTTCCCCATTCCCAGTTGTCATGTTTATTTGTAGAAAACATCATGGAGTGGTAATAAGCCAGCTAGCCATATCCTGGCCACCATTTTGCTCTGCACCCAAGCACCTTGTTTTTCACATACCCAGAGAGCATATTAGTGCTAGATAGTTTGTATGACATGATTAACAAACGACTGTAATCATCAGATCAAATTATAATAGTACTATTGCTCCCCATTAAGTAAAACAAATTCATAATTATGGCTTAATAAAATTCAGCAAATTATTTCATATTACCAAGTGGGAATAACACTACATATTTTCAGTTGCTTGAATGGGAAATGTGGGATTGCAAATTTAAAAGAATTGATTATTGGAAGCAACTTTGTTTCACTTCTGTATTCACTTTTGATTATTTGCTGTTCACTGCTAAGGTCAAAATGTGAGCAAGAATCCCTTCTCTCCAAGCTTGCTGAATTTTGGTAATGGACCTCCAACATCTAGTTCAGTGTTCCTTGACATTTGTCCCTCAGTGTATCACGTTGTATGGTCCACCTTTTGGAAGTACCACTGGAAATAATTGGCAATGGTGTCAACTGCTTATTGTGTTGAATTACTGGCCTCGCTGCCAGGTGGTGTTTCAAGCATATTACCACACACCACATCAAGTACCACCAGTGGTGCAAGTACCACTGGTTGAAAAACACGGACTTGGTTCATCCAATAGAATTTCACAATGTGGGTCAAAATCTGGTAGAGATGGATTCTCTGACCACCTCTGGCCATCTTTATATTTGTTATGCTTAGATACCTAATTCTACATGCACTGAAAGTTGCTATCCTGGATACAGCCAGATAATTCAGGAGGGGAAACCAGTTTGTTGCTATGACTGTAAGCCCTGCTCAAAAGACATGATCTCAAACCAGACAGGTGAGTGACACTTTTTTTCCCATTGAGAATAATGATTTTTATTTTTCACATTTTTATAGCACACTTCATCCATGGAGCTCAGGTCATGTACATTGTTTCTCCCCTCCTATTGTGCTCACAAAACCCTATGATATAGGTGAGGCTGAGATAGTGGCTGGTCCAAGGTCACCAAGAAAGCTTCATGGCTGAATGGGGACTTGTACTTCCAGGCCTATGCCCAACTTTTCAACTACTACACCAGAGGTCTCCAAACTTTTCAGTATGAGGGCCGCATTGTATATTTTACACATTGTCACAGACCGAAAAAGTCAGTTTTATAAATGAATGAATACGTTTTACTTAGATCTTTTATTTAATCAGCATGATATGATTCAGAACAAAAGAGAAATGTGACAAAGGAACAATGCCGTGCTTAAACTGAGAAATGATTTTTAGGGTGCGATCCTACCCAGCGCTGGATTAGAATGGCCAGCTGGCCAGCGCCATATCCAGCACTGGGGAGGTGGAGGTGGAGGTGGAGGCTGGAGCCTCCTGTGGCAAGGGAGCATGCACTCCCTTACCATAGGGGAGGCTCCAGCCTCCCCTATGTGCTCCTCGGATCTGCGCCCGCTAAAGAGCGGGCGCAGATACGAGGAGACCGCACAGCCCGAATTGGGGCCACATGGCCCTGTGGTCAGGCTTAGAATGTGGCCATATGGCCACCTCCCAAGCCCGCCCATGTCCTGCCCAAGTCCCGCCCCCACCTCCCTCCCTCTCACCAATACCTGTGCCGCTTTTGCGCGGAGCCTCCCTAGTGCCGACTGGCTTTGGTCAGTGCAAGAAAGGCTCAGCGCGGGCGCAGCAGGGCTGGTGCTGCCTGTAGCGCTGGTCCTACTGCTGTAGCGCCGACGCGGGGGTGCTGATCAGCACTCCTGCATCAACACTAGGGCTGTCACGCCGACGCTATGACGTAGCATTGGCACGACAGAAAGTGCAGGATTGCGCTGCCCATGAGTAAAAATGTCAAACATTAGCAAATGGTCTGAGAAAAAAAGTTGCTGTATTGTTAATTTACAGTACAGTGTAAATTAACAAATGACCCAATCCTATATGGCGCTTATGTTTGAAGCCAGCATAAGTCTTCATAAGGCCCAGGTCACTGGCGCTGCATGTACTCTACTGGTCTGTAAGCATCTTCTGCCAGTGCAGGTCCCAGGAAGCCATTGGTTTTTGACAATGGCTACAGAACATCCCCTGGAGCAGGTACATCAGCAGCAAAGTCCGATTAGGGAAGGATTGGGCCTGTTGGAGAAAGGAGAGTGGTGGATCTTGGTGGTAGATGCACAGCTCACTTTTCTGGTCTGGACTTTCCCCCAGATTCTCCTCAGACACATGCAGAGACCTGGTGATGTGCCTGTCACAGGTGCCAGTGAAGATGCTGGGCATGCTGACAGGAAAAAATTGGTGTGGAGGTGGGCCCTCCTGCCCACTCCTTCATATCATTCCAAAATGGAGCGATTTGGGAAGCAGGGGGCATGGGGAGGGTGTGCAGAGGGTGCAGTGACATCTTGCCACCGCCCCACCCGAGGCACAGTCGGAACCTGCTCCAGCTCTGGACGCATGCAGGCCAAAGAGGTGGTGACAGTCTGAAGAGATCCATTGAGGATCAGGCAGCATATGGGGAGGTAGCCAAGAAATATTTTTATTTGCCTTTCCGGTCCCTGGCCAGCTCATATCATGAAGGGCTAAGTTCTTGAACAGTTTGGGTCAGTAGAGGATAGGATTGGCCAGAAGATCCTTAAATGTCATTCCTACCTTTCAGATGCAGTCCATTGTATCAAGTGCCCAGAAGATCAATATCCAAACAAGAAACAAGTCCAATGTGTCCCCAAGCAAATACATTTCCTCTCCTACCAAGACTTGTTGGGGATCCTTTTGGCTTTCCTGGCTATTTCTTTGGCTATGCTAACAGGTTTGGTGATGCAAACCTTCCTAAAGAACTGGGACAGTCCCATTGTCAAAGCCAACAACCGGAACCTCACCTGTGTCCTCCTCACCTCCATACTGCTCTGCTATCTTTTCTCCCTCCTCTTCATTGGCAAGCCAGGGAAGTTGACCTGCCTTCTCCGCCAAAGTATCTTTGGTACCGTTTTTTCTGTAGCGGTTTCTTGTGTGTTGGCAAAAACAATCCTAGTGATTCTGGCCTTCATGGCTACAAAACCAGGCAACAGGATACGAAAATGGCTAGGGCAAAAAGTGGCCAGCTGCATTGTTTTGTGCTGCTCCCTGATTCAAGTGGTTATTTGCACCACATGGCTGTCAACCTCTCCTCCGTTCCCAGATGCTGACATGCACTCAGTGCTTAAGCAAATCATACTAGAATGTAATGAAGGTTCTGCCGCCATGTTCTATTGTGTCCTGGGCTACATGGGCTTTCTGGCCGCCATCAGCTTCACTGTGGCTTTCCTAGCCAGGAAACTGCCCAACACTTTCAATGAGGCCAGGTTCATCACCTTCAGCATGCTGGTCTTCTGCAGTGTTTGGATCGCCTTTATTCCAGGATATCTGAGCACCAAGGGGAAAGACATAGTTGTTGTAGAAGTGTTTGCCATCCTGGCCTCCAACACTGGGCTCTTGGCTTGCATCTTCTTCCCCAAGTGTTATATTATTGTATTCAGAACTGACCACAACACCAAGAAACTCCAAGTACATAAAATGAATAATTAACATTCATGTTATCATAGTTTTTGTTTGTTTCATAGTTCACATGCTCATATTTCCTGCTAACTGGGCACATAGGCACACTTGAAATTGGTGTCCTCTTATATTTATCACTAGCTTTTTGTTCCCCAGCGTTGCCCGGGTAACAAAATGATCTTCCAGAGTTTATGAGTTTTGCACCCCTTCTCGCCCCCCATGCCGACGGGGGCCGAACCCGGACTCCAACCGTGTTGGGAGTGTCACCGGTCACCTCGGTGACCCCGGAAACTATGGACTCGATGCCAATTTCTCCCATTTTCGGCCATCTTCACTTCAGGCCCCTTGCCTCGGCTCCCTGTCTCGGCCCCCTGCCTCAGGCCTCGGCGACCCCGGAAACTATGGGTCTGACGCCGATTTTGTCCGTTTTTGACCGTTCTCATGTAGGGGCCCCCGCGCACCACACCCCCGGGGGTGGTAGTGGGGCCTGACCACCGCAGTTTTTGTCGCCAGGCCTCAAGGCACGCGCATGCCGAGTCTGGCGGCAATCGCTCCAGGCGTTGCAGCGGGGCATGGCGGACATCTTGTTTCACACCCCTTCCTGCCCCCCATACTGAGGGGGGCTGAACCCGGACTCCCACGGCATCAGGAGCATCACCACTCACCTCGGCGACCCCGGAAACTACAGATTCAATGCCAATTATGGCTGTTTTCAACAGATTTATGCAGGGCCCCTTGTGAACCCCCACCCCAGGGGTCGCTGGGGGGGCCTGACCCCCGCAGGGTTTGTCGCCAGGCCGCAAGGCATGCGCATGCCGAGTCTGGCACCAATCGCTCCAGGCGTCGCAGTGGGGCATGGCGGATGTCTCGTTTTGCACCCCTTCTTGCCCCCCCCATCGAGGGGGGACCAAACCTGGACTCCAACTGTGTCGGAAGCGTCGCCACTCATCTCGGTGACCCTGGAAACTGTGGATTTGACGCCAATTTCAGCTGTTTTTGACCGTTCTCACGTGGGGACCCCCGTGTACCCCCAACCCCGAGGCGCTAAGGGGGCCCGCCCCCTGCAGTGTGTATCGCCAGGCTGCATGGTGTATGCAAGCCACGTTTCATGCTGATCGCTCAACTCGGCAACCCCAGAAACTACAGAACCGAGGACGATTTCATCTGATTTCAACCGTTTTCATGCGGGGGCCCTTGGGCACCCCCAACCCGGGGGCGCTAGGGGGGTCTGCCCCCCGCAGTGTATGTCGCCAGGCCGAAAGGCACGCGCATGCCAAGTTTGGTGTGCGTCGCTCCATGCGTTCCAGCAGGGCTTGGCGGACGTTGTGTCTCACACCCCTTCTCGCACCCCACGCTGAGGGGGGGCAAACTGGACTCCGACTGTGTCGGAAGCATCGCCGCTCGTCCCAGCAACCCCAGAAACTGGATTTGATGCCGATTTTGGCCATTTTTGACCATTTTCACATGGGGACCCCTGTGTACCCCCACCCCTAGGGGCACTAGGGGGGTCTGACCCCTGCAGTCTTTGTCGTCAGGCTGCAAGGTGTATGTGTGCCAAGTTTGGTGCCAATCGGCCCAGGCGTTACCATGGGGCATGGTGGATGTCTTGTTGTGCACCCCTTCTCGCCCCCCACGTTGAAGCGGGGGCTGAACTCGGACTCCGACGGCTTCGGGGGCGTTGCCAGTCGTCTCGGCGACCCCGGAAACTGTGAATTTGACACAGATTTCGGCCGTTTTTGACCGTTTTCACGCAGGGACCCCCGCGTACCCCCATCCCTGGGGGTGCTAGGGGGGCCCGACCCCCGCAGTGTTTGTGGCCAGGCCGCAAGGCTTACGCATGCCGAGTTTGGTGCCAATTGGTCCAGGCGTCACAGCAGGGCATTGTGGACGTTTTGTCTCGCACCCCTTCTCGCCCCCCACGTTGAGGGGGGGCTGAACCCGGACTCCAATAGCATCAGGAGCATCGCTGCTCATCTCGGCGACCCTGGAAACTGTGGATTTGATGCCAATTTTGGCCATTTTTGACCGTTTTCATGCGGGGACCCCCGCATACCTCCACCCCTGGGGGCGCTAGGGGGGCCTGACCCCCGCAGTGTTTGTCGCCAGGCCACAAGGTGTATGAGTGCCAAGTTTCGTGCTGATCGCTCTAGGCGTTGAGGAGCCTATGCGAATCATACATACATACATACAATTGTGAGCTCTTTGGGGACAGAAAACCATTTATTGATTAATTTTACTATTTTACTATTTAAATTGCTTTGTGAATTACTTCTGTTGAAAAGTGGTATACAGGTATTCTTCCTATTGTTGTTGTTATCGTTGTTACTAACAACATCATTATTATTTCATTATTGTTATTATTAACAACATCAAGCACCCCCAACAACAAACAACAATAACATCAGATCTGCAAGAAACTCCGATGCTTTTAGGAACATAGTACATATTGCAGCAATAGCTACCTGATACTTAGGTCTCTGAGTAATTGAGTTGTGTATCAATGACTCAGAGCGCAATCCTAACCAGGTTGGATCAGGCAGGCCAGCTGGCCTATGCTCTATCCAGCACAGGTTTGGAGGACACTGGAGCCTCCACGGGGCAAGGGCACATTTCTCCCCTTGCCCTGGGGTAAGCCCCAACCAGGTCCATGGGGCTCCTCAGACCTGTGCCTGCTGTTTAGCAAGTGCACATTCAACAAGCCACATCTGCCTGAATCAGGGCCACGTGGTTTGTATGTGGCCTAACGTTCATGTCCTCTCCCCATACTGCCTTCCCATACTGCCTTCCCTTGTCCAGAAATGGCTCTGTGCTGGCTGAACTTGTTGGTCTTACCTGTTGGTCGTGGCGGATTATTATTAACAATCACATTAGTGAATGCCTTTCCAAAGTCCAGCTCAAGGCTTGCTCAATGTTATGATTGGCACATTTCTTGGCAGTTCAGCATGAAACGAAAACTACCAACCCAGTCCCAATCATTGTGATATGATGGTGGAGCTGACAATCTGCCTTAATATTGCCCGGGCTGCCATTCCCATGTATGCCCCATGCGGGCAGCAACATGCAACAGGCTGGCTGTTGGAGGTGGATCACCATTGGAATTGGGCTAGGGTTAGGGTTAGGGCTAGGCCAGTGGCGGGGCAGGAGCCAATGGTGTGAAATGGAGACAGAAAGAGCTGCACATCTCTGTTCTCCGATGGAATTGTCGTGGGACACATGAAAATCTCACAGTGCTTTCAGCAGGTTCTGGAAGTCCTGTGGATGGACTGAAAAAGTTGTGTGACCTGACACTGAAATATGAAAGGTCCCTGAGGTCCCTGTTAATGCATATTGAGCCTCCAGTTTTTTTCATGATCCACCTCAAGCCACAAGGGAGACTTGCACTGTGTCTTAGCTTTAATTATCTTGGTCCCACTGCTGGGCCATGGAGGGCTCTAGAGGCTCAAACCATAAAAACTAGCAAAGAAGAGCAAAACACAGCCACACACACAACTTCTTCCTGCCAAGAACAGCTGATGTGATGTGGTGAGTAATTTTCCAGCACTGTGCCAAGTTCCTACATCAAAATGAATGGCATGGGTCTGAAGAGACCCATAGGCAACTGGGCAACCTACTGGAGGTAAGTAACAAATATTGTAGCATGCCTCTAAAAATATGTTTACTTACCTCCTGTGGGTTGTCCTATTGGCCCCGCTCCCACCATTGGATGGAGAACATGTTCCATCAAGAAGACTGCATCACCACTAATGGTGGGGACCTACAATTGGGGCACTTATCGCTCTAGTGTTTCAGGAGATGCTCTCCGTACACTTTAAGGAGAAGAAAATAGGTTAAAAAAGGACAAAGGGGAGGAGGTTTTGAAGAATCTGGAGCAAGGGAAGGTGGGGGCAGGTAGAAGGGAAGTTGAAAGAAAGGTGGGATATGTTAATCTTCAGGTGGAATTGTCTGTCTACCTGGAGCATTGGAGAGAGGGATGCAGAGAGAAGGGAAAGAAACATTGAGAGTTGGTGAGTAGGAAGTGGGGATTCAAGCTACAATGTGAGATTGCAGCTGGGGTGTGAATTTCAGATTGCCTGAGATTCATACTCCATCTGCAATCTCACGTTGTGAGACTATAGATGATATACAAGGACTCCACTCTTAAGTGAGCTGTAAAGCATTTTAATTGATTGTGGTGAGAAAGCTATGACTACTCAGAACCATAAGTTCATGTTGTCAAAGGGGAGCCATTGGACAGTACTGGGCATTCTAAATCTTCAATGGTTGCAGTGTTGCAGCAATATATGAAAAGGGATCCTGCCTTAATTGGTTGAGAAAGATCTAAGAGAGTTCAAATCTACTGCAATCTGATGCACACTTTCCTGGAAGTAACCTCATACCTGGAAGTAACCCCTGGGACTTACTTCTGAGTAGTTATGCATAGGATTGTATTGCTAGTTTACCATCAGTTTGGCTATGCATGAAGATAGCCATATTGATCCATATCTGGAGGTGGGTCTTCTGAACAGCAGCAATGCTGATCCTGGAAGCAACAAGGTTAGATCACCCAGGAATTTCACAGGGACAAATGTGGAAACAGATTGTCAAGAAGTGGGTTTCAAGAATAATAATAAAAGAAGACTGTTTGCTGGGACCTGTAGCAGACTCAAGTGCTGGAGCAGAAGGTTGCATTTTGCATGTGTAGCAGAAAGAGTTGGGACTAGGAAGAAATGCAATGTACAGATGGAACCCAGAAGATACTAGGCTGTGGCTTGTTTGGGTGCAGAGTGAGAGATGAAGGGTGGGAAAAGGATACACGATGTAGTGAATAAAAACAAACAAGCAAACTACCTGTCACTTATGCTCATGGATAGGGGTGTTTTTTGTTGTTGAAAACCACCTTTTGGGCATTAACAACCCCCTTTTGGTGGTTAAAATATCTGAATAAAAACACAAAATACTGCATTTTGGTGTTTAAGGTATTTTCCAGAAATTACAATGGACTCCTGTTCCAATTAGAAATAATAATGTGGCTGCATCTGCTGACACTATATCGCCTGTATCATCTGCCTAGTACACTTTGACAGCATTTAAAATGAATAAAAATGAGAACTTGGATTGAGAATGTAGAATAAAAACGCATAACCCCTGCTAACAGGTCTGGCTTTAAGCCAATGTGACCAATGTCGTCACATCGGGCCCCGCACTTCAGGGGGCCCAGCATTAGCAGGGTTAGCATATTGCCTGTGGCTGCAGCTAGGATCTCTATGGGCTGGAAGTCAGTGGGGTGAGCAGAGCAGGTTTACCTTGATCTCTCCCACCTGACTCTGCCTCTGAACAGCCCAAAATGGGCCACCTGGAAGCAGTTGGCGGTGATGTGATGATATCACCACCAACTACTTCCACATGCCATGCTTTGCACGTGGCACGAACAGAGCCCTTCTTGGTGAGTGGGGGACCCCGCAGGGAGGGTTGGGGCCCCACAGGAATGCCCCACATTGGGCACCGCTGCTGCTAGAGCTGGCCCTGCCTGCTAACTGGGCAAGAGGCACTTTTTCAAGTGGCGTTCCTCTTATATTTAGCAGTGGGAAAGTAAATATCCCTCTTCACCCCTGCATAGTGTCTTTTCTAGTGGCTGTTGCTGGTGGTCTGTATTTTTTTTTTTAGATTGTGAATCCTTTTGGGACAGGGAGCCATTTAACTTAATTATTAGCCTGTAAACCGCTTTGTGAACTTTGTGTTGAACAGCAGTATATAAATACTGTTTATCAGCAGCATATAAACACTGCTGATTGATTGATTCAATCAACTGTTGATTGATTGATTGATTGATTGAAAGATTGAAAGATTGAAAGATTGAAAGATTGATTGATAACACCACAATTTGCTGTTTTAATCAAGAATTTTTTTTGGGGGGGGGGGAATCACCAAAAAGCCACACCCCTACTCATTGATACAGACATTGGTTTTGGACAGGATGCACAGCATGTATGTGCAATTTCCAAACACACAGCTTTGCAATTGGGGAACAGAGAACTATTTGGGATCTATGGTCATAACTCTTGCAGGGTGCTTGGACTAGCACAGGGTATACTAGCACAGGATGAGGACATCCAGTAGCAAATGGTTACCTCTAGGTCAGTGGTTCCCAAACCCTGGGCTGCAACACAGAACAAAGATTGCAGGGATCCCGGGATTGCCAAGAGTTAATCAGTTTTCTAAACTTTAACCATTGTATAGGAGAAGGAATTTGGGCAGATGCAGCTCATCATGGAAAGGTTTCAACAGCTGCACCTGAGCAAATTCCCTCTTCTATACAATGATTAAAGGTATAGGCACTCTGTCCCAGTTTGCCTTTAACACGACTTAGCATACTTGCTGGTTAAAAGGGGGCTTTTGCTAGCACTGCTGTCTCTCTCTCTCTCGCGCACATATGCACGCATGCGCGCGCGCACACACACACACACACACACACACTACACTCTTTCTTTCTTTCTTTCTTTCTTTCTTTCTTTCTTTCTTTCTTTCTTTCTTTCTTTCTTTCTTTCTTTCT
>JAJKFI010011705.1:42667-70418 GCA_029204185.1 Lerista edwardsae
TTGCAGAGAGGGATGATTCCTGGTCTACTTCCCCAGGCTTGGACCTCATTGCCTGCCACTGTTGTGAGACCCAGCCCTGCTCCACCCTCTCTTAGCATTCAATGAAGAGGCAATGTTTAACAGGGGCAGAGTTTCTGTTTTATGACCAGATCTCTCCTTCCTGGCACAATCCTAAACCTGAATAGCGTAGGTGCAGCAACAGCTACACTGATTTAAGAGTGTTTGAAAAGCATCATTAAGCACTGGATCCAGGGAGGAGCTGTAGCTATCAGGGTGGGGAGGGCAGGGAGGGGTGAGGAAGGGGTGAATCAGGCAGGCCAAATCCTATTGGTCCCTTTCCTGGGCTTGACACCCAGGGCTTTTCGGACTTCTGCCGGTCATTTGGCAGGTGCAGATCTGAGTAGCCCCATTGCTCAGGCTACTCTAGGGACTATCCCAGAGGCTGCTACAACTCAGAGATCTCCAGCCTGCTCTTTCCCAGCATACAGATGGACTATGCCTTACCCAGACTGCTTGGGACAGGAAGGTGTCTGGATTTGGGATTTGTCTGGATTTCAGAATAATTGCATACATATAATGAGAAATGCTTCCTCTTGCTCTTTTCACTGTTGCCCATTTGGGCATCTGCTGGCTTTGCTGACATTTTTCAACCATGGCCTACACCATTGAGCAGAGAATAGAACTCACAGCCTGTACGTGGGAATGAGCGCAAGACCATAAACATAAAACAACATAAAGACAATATACACACAAATAGACAACAAGACAATATACACACAAATAAACAAAAAACATACAGACAGACAGAGGCAAACTGACCACCCCAGAACCGCAAAGGAGGCAATTCCATATCTCAGGTCAGTTCATACCATCACCAATATCCAAAAGAGAGACACAAGTCAATCAAAAAGAACAAAAGGAAGCCGAAGCAACACTAACGATCCATCAATGTAGAGAAAACAATGAGGTTCAGAAGGCAAGTGGAGAAGGCCTTTTGCCTTCCCTGTACAGAAGGGATTCTCCACACATAAATGAAGATGTGCACATCTATCCACCTTTATAAAATCGGAGGTGTGTTTGTGCCTGGATTTGTGTGTTTGTGTGTAATTTCCGCATACACTCCAGAACGCCTGGAGCGATTGACACCAAACTTGGTGCATGCATGCCTTACGGCCTAGCAATTTTATCTTCTAGCTTATATTATCGCAATATCGATGGCAATTACCATCGTTGAGCTTATAGATGCAGTCTATCCGGCTGTTTTCCAAAACTATCACAATTTGAACTGGTTGCAAGAGAGGGCCATTCTTGCTGCTAAAAATGAAGACGTCCACAAAATCAACAATCAAATACTTGCCACGTTACCTGGCGTGGTCACTGAATACAAGTCTATCGATACCGTAGTAGATGCTGATGAGGTCATTTCCCTTCAGACTTCCTGAACTCAATGGATCCGGCTGGATTGTCACCGCATCGTCTTTTACTTAAAGGGGGATCTCCAATTATTTTACTACGGAACCTCAACCTGCCAAAACTTTGCAGCAGCACAAGGCTGTGTGTCCAGATGAAGTTGGGTCATGTAATTGTAGCGACTATCGTAACAGGAAAGGGAGAGAGTGAAACAGTTTTTATCCCACGGATACCACTCATTCTGACAGATCTCCCTGTTAACTGTAAGAGATTGCCATTTCCAGTGAGACTTGCATTCTCGATCACGATCGAGAAGTCACAGGGGCACTCTATTAAGTACTGCGGAGTGGATTTGAGATTGCCATGTGTCTCCCATGGACAACTTTATGCGGCTTGCTCACGGGTGGGTTCACCCAAGCATTTATTTATTCTTGCTCCTGGAGGTGAAACTAAAAATGTGGTTTATAATCAAGTTTTGCGTTAAATTAATGTTATAGTGAATTTGTAAAAGGTTTCACTTTATAATTTGTATACTGTACTTATCCCTTTCATGACCTGTACATAAAATTACTTCGATTTGACACTATAGCTGGAATTCATTCCTTTTTCCTGTCTAAGAGAAGCTTGGAAGCTTTTTCCTGTCTAAGAGAAGCTTGGAATAATTTGTTACCCAGGCAACGCAGGGTAAGAAAACGCTAGTGAATTAACAAATTATGACCATTTATTACCTCCCATAAAAACCAAATTCCAAATTACAGAAAGGCAATGATAATTCTTACTAGAGAAGTGCAAGTAAAAAAAGCCAAGCATAAAAAAAACGAGCTCTTGAACTGACCCAGACCTCCATCCAACAAAGAAGCTTCTCCCTTCTTTGCTCAGAACTCTTTTTCTAGCTCCAGGTCTTAGCCAGATCAGCTGGCCAGCGTTCCCCTCTTCATCATTATGGTAGCTTCCTTTCAGTTGCGACAAGGAGAAAGTCAAGCTAAGGCCTTAAAGGGGCCAATACGTTACAGTCAGGCAAAATTGCCTGATTGGCTTCTGGTAGAGGAGAACCCCCAAAGTGACACCATGTGACATCATGGTGTTGCATGGCATCATGATGTCACATGACATCATGGTATTGCTGTCCTGGGCCCTACAGGCCTTGGGGATGCTTCTGCCTATAAATGTTCTCCCCCCTCACCTTCACTAGCTAAGCAGTGCAATTCTGTACTGCCTGTCGCGCCAACACTACATCATAGCATCGGCGTGACAGCTCTAGCGTTGACATGAGAGCACTGATATGAACCCCCACATCAGCGCTAGAGCAGCAGGACCAGTGCTGCAAGCATCGCCAGTTCTGCTGCTCCCATGCTGAGTTTTTCTTGCACCAATTGAAGTCAGTGAGGGCGAGGGAGGCTCCGTGCGGAAGCAGTATGGGGATTGGTCGAGGAAGGGAGCTGGTGGCAGGATCTGGGCGGACCTGGGAGGGACCTGGGCGGGCTTGGTCACTTCCTCAGCTTGTCAGCAAGGCCGCAAGGCCCCGATTTGTCAGGCGCAGATTCGAGGAGCACACAGGGGAGGCTGGAGCGAATGCTCCCTTGCCGTGTTGTGGTGGGGCTCCAGCCTCTCCTAACCAGTACTGGATATGGCACTGGCCCGTCGGGCTCGACACTCCAGGGCAGCTTAGGATTGCGCCCTAAGTGTCTTAGAGTTAAGTTTAGATTGTATCTAGAAGCAAAGGAACATCTGGAGGAGGTTAAAAAACTCACTATTATGTTTAATCAGGTGAACAACACTGACAACCAAAGTCCTAGGCAGCCAGCTAGTTTCAGAGTGCAACCCTAACCTGGAGTTAGGCTGGCACAAATTAGGTCAGCAAAATTTGGCCGGCACAAGGGACACCATAAAGTAGGTTTGGACCACTCGGAGTCAGAGAGGCCAGTACACACATGTGCGCCAACCTCCTTGACTCCAAGAATGGTCCAAATGTGCTTTACGGTGGCCCTTTTGCCAGCCAAACGTTGCTGGCCTAACTGCGCCAGCAGAACTCCCAGTTAGAATTGATTCCCCTTCCCCTGGATAATGTGGCAGCGGCCCGAATGGGGCTACTCAGATCAGTGCCACTAAAATTGGAGGTGTCAATCCTGGAAGCCTGGATTGGGGTGGGAACGCCCAGCATAGGGATTAGGATCTGGCCCAAGTGCCGAATCCCGGCACCAGCCTCCTCCCTTGGAGGTTTCCTCTGTGAATGCTTTCCCAATGCAGAATGTGGCCCTTTGGAACAGCTGCAATGGTGCTGAAGTACAAAAGAAAAAGGAAACAACAGACCTCCGTTCCACCCCAGCAACAGCTGCAACCACTCAGGTCACCTCCCGGCTGTGAGCACATAGCCCAGCCGTGAAAAAAAAAGGAGAAACGTTAAAAAAAAAAAAAAGAAAGAAAGAAAAAAGAAAACTTTGGGGAGGGGGGATTTGAACCCACAGCCTCTGGCGCCGCAGATCTGTGCTTAGCTCAGTGAGCTAACCTGATACTGTAGCAAATGGCAGCTGAACATAATAATATAGTCTCAGGTTCTTGACAGTGTCAACAAGCTAAACAAGACCCTTAACCTGCGGTTTGACCTGAAATTAGTCCAAAATAAACTGTGAAACCGCAAACTAATTGGATTCCTCGACAGCACCGGAACGAAAAAAGAGCACGTTGCTGGCTGTCAAAAGCGGGGCTTTCCTCGGAATCCCCTGTCACATGGTCTCCAGAGCTGTCAAAAGTTGCCGGCTGTCAAAATCCGGGTTTAAAGAGACGGGTAAGGGGTTTTATGAATGAAACATGTATTTTTATGAATGGAAAATGTATTCTTGTGAATGAATGTATATTTTATGAAGGGAAAAGTAGGGAAATACTGTGTGTAAGTTTTCGTGCTTGTGCAAACTAAACTGGATCACCATCAAATGGCTGCTGAGAGACAAAATGGATGCCGGCTGCCTCCGAAACGGACCCCAACCATCAAGTCAAGCCCAGATGTCACGTCTTTGGCGCCAACTCCTCCAAGCTTTGGCAGAAACGTTTGCATCATCAATCTAGATAACCTTTTTGTAGAAAATAGGAATTCTTGGCGTGTCGGCTGTTTGCTTTAGTTTGTAAAGTTTCTTTTGCAATTTCCGAATCTGTGCCCTTTTGACCGGCGCCCTTCCCTTGAAAACTCAATCAAGGGAATGGTCCCACTTGTGCCCTACCCTGCCCTTTGTCTAGTTTTCCCTTACTCCTTTGTCAAGAAGAGTAGCCTCATTTGCAAGGCGCCGATCCCAATTCTGATATGTTTCCCCAGTCTCAGGGAGTTCCCTAGAATTACGACCACCCAATTGAATGTCCCACTTTGCTCAGGGCACCAATGATTGCCAACTAGTCCTCGGGGGGAACCAATAACTGAGAAGTAGTTACAAAATTGTATCGGATTGGATCTTGTCTGAAGTGTACATCTGCATGTTTAAAACTATAAAACTCTGTAACTTTAATGATTTGGCACGTAAATTTGGGTGCCCTTTTTGCAGGCGTTATTTACGGCCACTGTTACGTCCTTTATTAATAAAGACTGATTTTTTTTTTTGCTCTAACATCAAAGTCCAGCAGGCATCTTCTTCTGTCGACACAGATCAGGGTGAGCCCACTAAGCAAGGAGGGATCGGGACATTGTTTTGCTTTGAGGGAGAGGTGGGGAAAACGCACGTCAGAGAACCGAGTCTGCTAGTACTAACTGTATTTACCCTTAGGGAGACCTTAAAGGGGAAGTACATGCAACAGTGCTGCAAAAGTGGTTAGGGTTGGCTGCTGATTGCTGTCCTGAGCCTGCTGGCCGTGTCTAGCCTAACAGTGCAGACTCAATGCAGTAAGACTCAATGTGACCGAACTCAGAAGGAAAGCGTTCAATAAGACTGACTCCCAGTGAAATGTGTACAGGCCTAAAGGATGACTGTCTCTGAAAGAGTCCGGATTGGGTAAAAACAAACAAAAACTTCCCAGCACATGTCAGTCAAGTGAACTGCAAATATTCCCAACCAGCCCGCAAAGGGTACATGTTAACCACAGCTGCACCACAGTTCAGTACAATCTTACGTGGATTCAGAAGGATAAACCCCGTTCAGTTCAATGGGAGGTAAGGCCATACGATACAGCCTTGCAGACGGGGCTGCCGGACTGGTGGAACGAGTTTCCCACCTGCGGCACTGCTGTGCTGTCTGTCTGCCAGAGCAGGTGAGTCAGTGCAGGAAGTGAGAGGGTCAGCAGAAGGCAGAATTAGAACAGTGGAGGAGAAAGTGGACAGGGAGTGGACAGGGAGGGGAAGGCTGTGGGAGGAGGAGATTTGACAGCAATGGTGCGTGCTGGATCCTATCCTCCAGTTCCACCACTTCCCGGCCCCATTTCTCTCCTTGGACTTGTATAGGTCTGAGGAGACCCACTGCAAGATGGGAGGCATATGGAGAGCTTCTCTTCCAAAGCCTCCAGTTCTCCCCCCTCCCATCCCTGAATACAGCATGTGGCTTTCAGTGCAGCTGCATCAATGGTGGGAGGGAAGCAGAGGATTTTCCCGTTATTCAAGCATGTCGGCTGCAATTGGAGCCACACCTCTTTGGTATTTCCTGGAATGCTAAATACATTTGGATGAACTTCCGACTAGACCTGCATAGGTTTCTGCTGTTAGAATCCGTCCGCCATCCAGAAAACCTGCAGTGCCTTTGCTCACAGTAGTCAACAGAAGTGAACGTTTCCCATGACTGGCTCTCAGAGGAGCAGTGAGTTGAGATGATGCAAACTTTCCAACTTTTTTCCCCAACAACTTATAGACAGAAAATAGTTTGCCATCGGAGAGGTCTGGACAAATGTGTAATCATGAAAATGCCAATAATTAGATGTTTCCTTTTGCACTGAGCAACAACATCCAGAAGAATAAAATTGTCAGGTAGCTACATCGGCAAAGCACTTCTGCGCAGAAGTCAGAAGGTTCCACTCTGGGCTGAGTGATGCACCCAAGAGGAATGGGGTTCAATCCTTTTTTTAATCCTTAGTCTGTCAAACAAGCAGAAATGTTTGGTGGCGGCTCTGCCTCTACTAAGTCTACTTCCGGGTGATTCTTTGGAGAGTTGTGTGACAAATTTTTCTTGTTTCAAACTTTTTATTCCAGTTCTTCAGGTAACCTGTTTGCAAGCCTATTTCCAGAAGGACAAAAAGCCAATGTGACAAGAATCCATTTCATCCAGCTGGGCAGATATTAATATTATTAATATTAATAAACTGGGCAGATATTAACACTCTAGAAGAAAATACTGCAGCGAAAAGTCTACTTCTGTGTGATTCTTTGGAGAGTTGTATGAAATTTTTTTCCTGTTTCAACTTTTTATTCTAGTTCTTCAGGTAACCCATTTGCAAGCCTATTTACAGAAGGAAAAAAGCAAATGCGACAATAATCAATTTAATACAGCAATAGGCTAGAAGAATCAATGCAGTGAAAAGCTCTGGAAGAGGCTCCTACTGTGGGAGCTGCCTGAAAAGAGGGTGCAGGTGGGAATGGAGGCTGGCAGCTGCAGCCTGCGTGGGTTGAGATTGGCACCCAGGTCGTTCTTATTGCTGTCCTTGCTGATGCCGTTCCCTTGGCTTGCCTGTGACGTAGTGAAACGCAGGTGCAATGATTGGAGAAGCACAGAAGACCACTTGTACAAGCCAGGAGAGGCTGTAGTTGGTGGGATTTTCTCTCTGATACATCATCACCAATATGAGCCAAATTTCAGGACTCCGCCACAAGGTAGTCGGAGAACCATTCTGTAAGTTGTTCTTTGTAATTTACAATCCCTACTAAATTAACCATGTTCACTTCTGGGTCCTGATCATGGTTGCAAACAGATGCTCGATAGGTGGGGTCACAATGAGAGGAGGATTTTACTTGGTGGATCTGAAGCATGTCCTGGATTGAAATATGATCAGTACGTTTTACCAGTGTTTAAAGAGAGAAAGGGAAGCAGGCTTGTAGAAAGACACCTTGATCTCCAAGAACTGAAACAAAACCCAAACCTTATGAACTAACAGAGCGATGGACTATCTCTGTAACGTATGCGTGCAAAGACAGCTGTGCTTTGAAGAAAAACCCATGTTGCATTGTGAGACCATTACAGGCCTGATTACAGACAAAAGCGTCAAGTTCTCTTATCCTCGCACCCCCCAATAAAGACACAGACCAGGACAGTATGGTATAAAGGGCCACTTTATTAACTATTTAACAACAATAATAGGCAACGGGGTCAACTAAAGACCCATGGGGGAAACAGAGCTGCCCGTCTACCTCCCCTTCCTCAGGGTGGACCATCTGACTCCAAGCTCCTCAGGTCAGTGACCTGATTCGCCCTTCACCGCCACCCCGAAGGGTCGGAGTGGCCGGGTTGCCAGCAACCGGGTATACCCAGGTGGCATGGAACATCCCCAAGCCTGGTGCGCCAGCCCGCCTCACCCAGCCGGGTATGCCAGCATGGGCAGGCCAGCATCCCCGGGCCTTGCCACTCCACAATGGACACCGACAACTAACATCCCATCCCCGCACTCTCTGCCTAAAGTGACCAACTATCCTAATCAAACAACCTCCCTCCACCTAACTTCAGTCTGGGGTAGGCGAAAAAACTGCCCCCCCCACTACCAATTTTCTGTTTTTTATGAACTCTTGTAAGATGTTTTGGGTCCGTCCGTCCCCCATGAATAAAACAGGATAAAATTTCAGTACATATAAAAATAAGTGTGAATGAAATTAAGACATTCAAACACCCCAAAAATCAGTTTGTGTGTAGAATGCAAGTAAATATGGATTCGGTCAAAATCAATAAGCATACAAAAAAGGCATAGCCATCTTTCAAATAGATGACAATACACTTTTCAGTTGACACACCACGCCTGAGAAGAGAAGAAATGAGTGCTTCCACGAATTTACCCTTCCTTTCACAAGGTGTATATCCTACTCACAAAGATACAAGGTTTAGGCCAAGTTTTCACAGGACTGAACACCCACCCCTGTAAGACTCCAAGCATGATTGAACTGAATCTGGTTCTGCTCTGAGTTTATTTCCATATTCTCAATTTGGTGTCTGTAAAATGTTCTCTAGCTTTTGCTTGTGTGACACTAAAGACAAGGACCACTGATCAGAAATTACTCTCATTTCCAACTTATTGCAGGATAGCACAAAAAAATTATCAACACGCCCTATCCTTGCTTTTTGCAATTCAAGAGATCAATAACAATCCCAGGCTGTTGCCAAACATCACCTTGGGGTTGCACGTCTATGACAACTTGTTTGATTCAGCCATCACATATGAGACCGTGCTGAACCTCTTGTTCAAAGACCAAAGGACCACATCCCAGGGCTCCTCCTTTACACCCAATTACAAGTGTGGCAGAAGCAATGACGTGATTGCAGTTGTTGGGGGATACACCAAAGAATATGCCCTGCAGATGGCCAACATCTTGACCCTCTACAGGATTCCACAGGTCTGTCCACCTGCACTTTGCATTCCTCTTGCTGTTTAGTTCTCCTTCCATCTCATGTTCCTTTTATTAAGCTCAGTTCAGCTTAGTACAATTCTGAACATACCTGGCATGCATAAAAGGCAGAATAGAAAGAAGGGATTTGAAGAAAAAATATGTGTGTCTCTAATTAGAATGGAATGAGCAACTGGGAGCACAATCCTTTCCTGGAGTTAGGCCGGCACAATTAGGCCAGCAGAGTTTAGTCAGCAGGAGTGACACTGTAAAGTAATGTTTGGACCACTCTTGGACTCAGATAGGGCAGCACACAGACGTGCATAATCCTCCCTGACTGTCAGGGCGCAATCCTATGCAGCGCTGGAATGGCGAGGCCGACATGGCAGCACCATATCTGACGCAGCATAGGAGAGGAGACCACGCAGCCCGAATTGGGACCTCACAGCCTTGCATATGGGCTTAGGAAGTGGCCATAAGGCCCCATCTGAAGCCTACCCATGTCAAGCGCCCGCCTCCCTCCCTCCCACCAATCCCTGTACCGATCTGGGACAGAGCCTCCCTTTCCCCGACCAGCTTCGGTCGGCGCAAGGGAAGCTCTCTGTTGGCACTCTGAAGCCGACGCAACTTGTAGTGTCGGCTTCAGAGTGTTAGTGTGGACACAGGGTGATGCTTGGCACCCCTGAGTTGATGCTAGTGCCGTAGCACTGGTACAACAACGTTGCACCAGCACTATGTGCGAAATAGGATGGCGCTGTGAGAGTGGTCCAAACATGCTTGACAATGTCCCTTCTTCTGGTCAAACTTTGCTGGCCTAACTGTGCCTGCCTAACTCCAAGTTAGGATTGCATTCTGAATGCAGGGAACGAAATTTTGAAGGATTGATCAGACTATGTCACTGCACTTATGGCACCATCCTAACCAACTTTCAGGATCCCAGTTGGGGATCTGAGGCTGCTGCCTACCATGCTGCCTCCATTGACTTCAAAGGGATTTGCTCCAAGGTATGTGTTATAGGATTACAGCCGAGTGCCTCAGTCCTATTGGGATGTGGACCAGCAGGTCTCTGAAAAGTTCTGCACACAAGGCTGGCAGCCCCATTCCCTCCTGGCTTGATCTGGCCTTCCTTGTCTTGTCTGCTCCCTGAGGCACCTGGTGGGCCACTGTGAAATACAAGAAGCTGGACGAGATGGGCCATTGGCCAGATCCCGCACGGCTCTTCCTAAACCAGGATTGCGTTGTTAGTTGGCTGTCACCGAAGTTCAAGGAAATGTGTGTTAATTCATTTACATTACCACTTGTGACTCTAATAGTTGACGATTTACATTACTGAGACAATATTAGATATGAATAGAAACAAGCTGATCAATGGGTATACATTTGTCCGTAGACATATCCGTGTGCAATCACGGCCTTTCTTCCAATTGTAACCAGCTCTTTTTCCTCCATTAGCTCACTCACAATGCACCCGAGGCCATGTTCAGTGACAAAAGGACGTTCTCTTCTTCGTACATCATGGCCCCGAGAGAGACCATTCAGCATGTGGGGATTGTCCAGCTGCTGCTGCATTTCCGGTGGACATGGGTTGCTCTCATAGTTGGAGTTGATGATGATGGAGAACACTTCCTGTGGAATTTGATCCCTCTGCTTGGCCAGAATAGCATTTGTGTTTCCTTCTTGAAAAGGGTTCAAGAAGCGAACAACAGGAATTTTGAGAAGAACATCAAAATTATGGAATCAGCACTTTTATCAATTGACGCAAATGTGATTGTTGTCCAAGGAAACTTTCTGCTTCTTTATTCTTTACATGCTGCCTTAAGCCTTCTAGAATTTGTTTCCAAGATCAATATAGGGAAGGTTTGGATCACAACATCCAAATGGGATTTCACTCTTCAGTCCATTGACCATGGCTTCTGTGCAAACACCTTCCATGGTGCTTTGTCTTTCTCAGTCCGCACAAAGGCCGTTCTAGGATTCCAGGAATTTGCCCAGAATGTGAAGTCTGATGAAGCACTGATGCACTTTCTCTGTGTGCTTTGGTACTTTCTATTCAAATGTACACCAGCCTATTTATGGAATGCTGATAAACGTTATAAAAATTGCATGGGAGAGGAGAAGCTGGAAAGCCTGCCTAGCTCAGAATTTGGGATGCAGCTGAGTGAAGAGAGTTACAGCATCTACAATGCTGTCTATGCTGTCGCACATGCTCTGCACTCCTTCCATTGGTCCAGTGAAAGGAGACCAGTGAGTCAGAGACCCTTCCAGCGCATGAACGTTCAGCCATGGCAGGTACAGTAGGAAAGACTCTGTCGGAACAATCCCGATTGCCCTTTGTCCTGGTGCAGCACATGCACTGGCCCAGTGGTGTTGAAGGTGTGCTGTGAAGCCCCATCATGGATTTGGAGGCCCAGTTAGGTCAGTGGAAGATGCTGGATCCTTTTCCAGAGAGGGCATGTTTCGGTTGGCACAGGTAGGCTGGCCCAACAGGTGGGAGAGGATGGCAGGAGGGCAAAATGAATTGGGGGAGTAGTTGTTTTGGGCCAGGGAAAAGATGGACTGGGAGGCAGTCCTGGGAGGGGGTGGGGTGGGCATAAGAACATAAGAACATCAGAAGAGCCCTGCTGGATCAGGCCAAAGGCCCATCTAGTCCAGCTTCCTGTATCTCACAGCGGCCCACCAGGTGCCCCAGGGAGGCATGAGACAACAAGATGCTTGCATCCTGTTGCCACTCCCTTGCCCCCGGTACTCTGAAATAGCCTACTACTAATGTAAGGAGGTTGCAAAATCCATCATGGCCTATAGCCCACGATGGACTTTTCTTCCAGAAATCTGTCCAATCCACTGATACACTGAGCTGGAAGTCAGTCTCAATGAAATAAAGTAGATGAGAATTGCATCTCAGAACACATGCCTAGGAAAGTATTGTATTGCTTTTCCCTTGTTCCAAGGGTACTCAGTCATCATTAATTGGCAAACATACTGAGTGGAAAGTGAGTATATCCTCTGACTTTATATACCACCACCTATAGCCTATACTTTTGCACATATGACTGACTCTAAAATGTGTTTCCATGACCAAACCTTAGATAGAAGAAAAGATCCAGAGATTCTACTTTGCTGAGTCTTGATTGTTTCTCTCTGAATTTAGCTCAATGCTCTACTTGCAAACATCCGCTTTAACAATGGTGCTGGCCACGAAGTCTTCTTTGAGGATGGAGAACTGCAGAGCACTTATGATGTCATCAATTGGGTCATCTTCCCGAATCAGTCCTTCCTTGGAGTTCAGGTTGGAACCATGTTGCCAAATCAAGAGCTAGACATCCATGAAGATTCCGTTGTGTGGAACAGCAGGTTCAAGCAGGTGAGAATAAACCTGAGTGCATGCAGAGAACCAGAATGAAGTACCAAGTCAGTATAGTGCTAAAACATATCATCCAACAGGAATTGTACAAAGAATTTCAGGTTACAGACCTACACTATACAGAACTACCTGAGATGAATACCCAAATCCTACCCAACGTTCCAGTGCTGATGCAGCCACAATGCAGCCCTGAGGTAAGGGAACAAACATTCCCTTACCTTGAGGAGGTGCCCATGACTTCCTCCCACACTGCAAGGAGCAGCACATACCCTGTTGGTGCAATTGCATCAGTGGTGGATAGTGGGATAGGATTGGGCCCTAAGTCCCACTGAATACATTGGGACTTTCTTCTGAGTAAACAGGTATAGGATTGCACCATCACAACTGAATGCTTAATCCCCAAGGGCTGAATCCTGTGGGCTCCAGGATCTCTGCATTTGCTTCCTTACCCTGGGGAGTTGACTCCCTTAACCCAGGGAAACTGTGGCCATGTCAAGTCCAGGAGACCTATGTTGGGCCATCCAGTTCTTTCAGAGGTTCAGGATTGAGAGGCAGATGCTGCCGCTCTCCCTGGCCACTCCCACAGTAGTATTGGATCCCCTGGCAATCAGCAAGATGTCTGGCTCCCAGGTGTCTTTTACTGTATACAGGTAATGAGCTGATACTAGGAGCACCCTCTTGAAGGGAGGATGAGCCTCAAACCATTCATGACTTGGAGAGGATCTGCAAAGTGGAGTGGACGCAATCCCTCCTGAGATGTGCGCAAACCTGGTGGCCGACTACAAGAAGCATCTGACCTCTGCCAACAAGGCTTTTGCCACCAAGTATTAAGTCAGGTTTGGCGAAGGGGTCAAGTACTTATTTCATGCATTGAAATGCACAGCAATTTATCACTTGTTTGAAATGTGTTTTTCTGGATGGTTTTGCTGTTATTCTGTCTCTCACTGTTATACTAAACCTACCATTACAATGATGGACTGATCATTTCTTGGTCAGTTGGCAAACATAAAAAAATCAGCACGGGATCAAACAGTTTTTCCCCTCACTGTACTTCTTGCTAAAATATACCTGAAATAAAACTGTTGAACAACATCTTCAATATCTCCACTCAAAAAGAGGAGAACCATTTTCTTATAGCTCTATTTTGCTCCTGTTCAGAGAGCACTTGAGCCTAGCTAGAAATCCAGATTTTGGAATACTAAAACAGATGCTAGGCATGTACCCCCAATCTAGGAAAAATAAAAAATAAACAACTTTCATTCCTGATTTTTAACGAACATATCATTTTAAATGAATGCAGATTTGAACAAACATGGGGAAAAAAATTGGGTTTGTATTTATTGCAAAGCTACACAAAGGTTTACGGGAACAGCATTTTGACAACATGTAGGAACTAGACCTCAACATCCCTGCAGCAAGACGTCATAAAATTGGTCAGAATCTAGTAGGGGCATTTCTGAGCAGCTCTACATTGGTGTTTGTTTTTTGAAATGATCAGATGCCCACATCCAGATGTGTCGACAGATGTCATCTTGGACACAGCAGGAAGATTCTGGAGGGGAGACCCATTTGTTGCTATGACTGTATGCCTTGCTCAAAAGACATGATTGCAAACCAGACCGGTGAGAAACACAACATTTTTTTTTTCTTTATGAAAACGTCTTCAAATATATTCATACTATGCCAATTATTGATAAAAATGCTAAAATCAAGTTTCTCAAATCATGTGGATAGAACGAATTCTGATATTGGAATCAGTGGGGAAAAGGCCTTCAGGACAAACCCAGCCCCATTCGTTTCAATTCAGTTGACATTCAAGACAATGAATTTCCCATGCATTTCAGGCAGAACTCTTGGGGACAGATCCTATCCCATTTTCCAACACAGATGCAGCCTTGCTAACAGGAAATGCACTGCATTCTTTAGCGGAGGAGAAGTCACAAAAGCCTCCTCAAAATGAAGGCATGACAGGGTTGAACCCCTCAGAAACAGGGTGTGGTAGAGGTGACATCAAAGGAAAAGGACAGAGAGGAATTCACAGGAGCCCAACTTCTATTAGTCCTTCTCTGCAGTTGCCTGAAGCCTTTTCCAGATGTGTCTACTGTCCTAAATTAGATGGCAGTTCAAGGGACAGATTTCTGGTACTCTGTGCAACTCTTGGTTGCGGCAGGTGAGCCTGAAAGATTCCTGTATTTTGGAGGGAGAGTCGATCCTCAGTGCTCAAGCTTGTCGTGATTTAGAACCCCGACTTCTGCTGCCTGATTGCCCAAGAGTGCAGAGGGAGTCAGGTGGCTACCGCTGTATCCCGAGGCAGCCAGGGGGTTACGGGAGCCTCCACAGGGATGGGGGTGATCATCCCCTCTCCTTGCGGTAAGGGCACAGGGCGGGCGATGGGAATACCCCCTTCTGTGTGGACTTTTCAGCCAGTGCAGAGCCGTGTGCCTCCAAGGACAGTCAGGGGCCTTCCTCGGAATTCAGGAACTGGCGATGAAAAGCCACTGCCAGTCCCGCCTTGGCTCCACCCCTGTCCCCACCCCAGAACACTCCCCCATCCTGCCCAGAACAGCCACAACTCATGTGTGGTGGAATCACTGCTCGTGGGCAACACGTTGCTGCCACTGCCCACTGACTCTCGACGCTCGGGGTGCTTTACAGCCCCATGTGTGGCACATGCTCAGCAGTACATTCATCATCATCATCATCATCATCATCATCATCTTCATCATCATCATCTTCATCATCATCATCATCGATTTCTATCCTGCCTTTCTGCCCTGTATTAGGGCACCCAAGATGGCTTACAATACAGTACAATAATAGAGAATAATGTTAAAACAATGGCAAACCATTAAAAGCAGCAGCTCCCAATGGATTATGCAATCGTTACAGATGAACAATTAAACAATGAAAGATTTAAAATTAAATTAATTGCATTAAATTAATTACACTATTGTACACAGTCTCAATATGGTGGCACTTCAACACTGACAAAACATCATAGCTCCATTTAAAACTCATAGTGCGGTACAGAATAACACTGTTATGAGCGCTTGATTCCTCCATTTCAGATGCAATTCATTGTATCACGTGTCCAGAGGATCAATATCCGAACCAGAACCACGATCAATGTGTCCCCAAGCAGATCAGTTTCCTCTCGCACCAGGAACCTTGGGGGATATTGTTGGTCTCTTTGGCTGTGTCTTTGGCTGTGCTTACAGGTTTGGTGATGCAAACTTTCCTGAAGAACTGGGACACTCCCATTGTCAAAGCCAACAACCGGAACCTCACCTGTGTCCTTCTTACCTCCATCCTGCTCTGCTATCTGTCTTCCCTCTTGTTCATCGGCAGGCCTGGGAAGCTGAGCTGCCTGCTTCGTCAAGCCAGTTTTGGCATCCTTTTCTCTGTCGCTGTTTCTTGTGTGCTGGCCAAAACAATCCTCGTCATTCTGGCCTTCATGGCAACTAAACCAGGCAACAGGATGAGGCAATGGCTGGGGCAAAAGTTGGCCATCTCCATGGTTTTGACCTGCTCTCTCCTCCAAGTGGGCATTTGCATTGCATGGCTGTCGGCCTCTCCGCCATTCCCAGATGTCGACAGGCATTCTCAGGCAGGACTCATCATTCTGGAGTGCAACGAAGGTTCTGCCACCATGTTCTACTGTGTCCTGGGCTACATGGGCTTGCTGGCCACCATCAGCTTCACTGCGGCTTTCCTAGCCAGGAAACTGCCCGACACATTCAACGAGGCCAAGTTCATCACCTTCAGCATGCTGGTCTTCTGCAGCGTTTGGATCGCCTTTATTCCAGGCTACCTGAGCACCAAGGGGGAAAGCATTGTGCTGGTGGAAGTGTTTGCCATCCTGGCCTCCAACACTGGACTCTTGGCTTGCATCTTTCTCCCCAAATGTTACATTATGCTTTTCAGAGCTGATCTGAACTCCAAGAACCTCCGAGGAGAGAAAATGAAACACTGACACTCTTGTGAAAATGCCTTTTTCCTTGGCTTCACCACATTGATATATGGGTAGAAACACAGATGACGGGCAACCCCATGCTGAGCTACTTGGGCACTGTGGGCACAGCACTTAGCAAATGGCCAGTGTTGTACCCAGTGGTAGCCAGGCAGCCTCCGGAGTCTCCTCAGATAACCTTCATTCCCGTCCCCTGTGGTAAAGGAGCAGGATTACTGGTGGGTCTCCGCTTTGCTGGCACAGAACAGAGGGCCTCCATGTCAGCTTGCAGGGCCCAACACGGATGTTGGTATCCGGTTTTGGAGGCCAACATCGATCCCACTCCCTGCCATGCCCCCCACCCTGTTATCCACACCTGGAGAATATGCAACGCTGGTGACCAGCCAACTCCTGGCCACCAGTTCTGCATGGCTACCTCTGGGGAGTGGGCTGCGGCATTGAGACAGCACGGGAGGTAGGACTTGACCACCAGCAATGGAAGTCCCTTACCACATGTTTGCAACAGCAGTGCCCATGGCATGCTCTTCCTGCGGGCGTTGGAATGTTCAGGATTGGACCCTGAATGCCTTTCCAAAGCCCAGTGGAAGAATTGCTCACTGTGGTCCAAATCCCTGGGGAGCTCAGCTTGAAACAACCCCTTTGGATCCGGGTAGGCAATGTGGGTCTTGCGAGCTGCTGAGAGTTCACGGGGTGGTTTCCAGCCTTTCCCAGCCCTTTTGGGATTGGAGCAGCTGTCGCCAAACAGCTGGAGAGGACGGGACAAAAGCAGAGAGTCGGCCAGCCCCACCCTTTCCAGCCGCCACCCTGGCCAGCACGTGCGATCAGGAGGTGACTGCTGCCAGACAGGGTCGCGGGAGAAGCACTTTCTCCAGGGTGGTGAGAGGCGGAGAAGGCAAAGCAGATAGAGGAAGGAAGGGAAGTGGAAAAGGGCTGCAAAGTGAGAAAGGGGCTGCTTGATGTTCCGGCAGAGTTCACCTGAGGCTCTGCAATCTAACCTTGGAGGTATTTTATATAGGATCAAAGTAAAGTAAGACATCTGGACTTGATTTGCTCACGAGCTGTCCAAATACCGGGTCAGCTCATGTTGGTGCTTGGGGCGCGCACAAGAGGGGGCACAAGCACAGATGCTCCCATTGCTTCCATATATGTGCCTAACCCTAACCCTAACCCAGCACCCAGCCAGCAATTTTGCCTGTACTTCAAATTTTGTCTGGCTGGGGTAGCAATTGGATCATGCAGGGGCTCCCAGCAGCCAGTTGGGTGATTTTATTTGATTTTTGGATGATGTTAATTTTTGATGGTTGTATGATTAATGATTTTTGCCTGATGGACTTCTGGTAGAGGAGAACCCCCAAAAGAGACACCATGTGACATAATGGTGTTGCATGGCATCAGGATATCACATGACATCATGGTGTTGCTGCCCTGGGCCCCACAGGCCTTAAGGATGCCTGTGCCTAAGAATTGTCTCCCCCCTCACCTTCATTAGCTGAAGTGTCTTAGAGTTAGTTTAGAGGGTAACTACTGTATAGGCATTGTAAAGCACTGATAGTGCTTGGAAAGCCCTTGGCATTTCTTCGTCTTTCAAATAAAGTTCTTTCTCTTTGGCAAATGTTGGTATTTAGCCCGTTGGATCTTTCAGTGCTGTATCTGCTGTTCCAGAGGGGTCTGAAGGACTGCAACTCAACACCTCCCTTGTCAGAAGCGATGGTGGAATCACCAAAAAACCACGCTCCTAATGATGACTGCTTCTCAGTGTTGTGCTGCAGTTTGAGGGACCTTGCAAAACTGAGCAATGTTTTCTAAGTACAGGCTGATTATCCCTTATCCGGACATCTTGGGATGGGTTCAGATTTCAGATCTTTCTGAATTTTGGAATATTTGCATGAATATAATGAGAACTGCTTCCTCCTGGCCTTTTTGCTCTTACCCATTTGTGTGTCAGAGGCATACCTAGAGGGGGTTACAGCACTAAGTTTGGCATGCAGCCACTCCCCCACCTCTTCCCAGCAGCAAGAGCAAAACAGAGGCTGCATTGGCTATGAGTGCGGTGATCCCCGTCCAGGTACACCCCTGAAACGTGTGTACATTTTTTTTAGGGGAAACTCTGTACATGAAGAGCAAACAGTTGATTTGCCAAACCAGAGGGGACTCATACCTCGAACGGATTGGGCCCTTGCTTAGCTTTCTTTCACAGATGCATTAATGCTATGAAAAGGTGCTTTGAATATCCATGGAATAGCCAGGCCTCCTGGGTTTACTTCTCAGTAATTATGGAAAAAGGTTTAATGTCTCCCTTGGGGTTTCTTCGGCTATGTATATGGAGTTTTCAAAATCAGAGATTGAAATCCTGACGAGAGAAGCATCAGTGCTTTAGGGTCTGCTAAGGAACCAAGATGGAGTCAGAAGAAGCTGGGCTCACTTAGGTGAGGAGGTCACTGGCAACCGAGCCTTTGGAGTCACAGGACGTCTGCCCCAAATGAAATACGTAGGTTCCAGAAATGTATTGTACTGATACTGAAATGGATATTTTGTCAGAAAGAATGCAAGAAGGGATAAGATTAAAGAAATTTGGAAACCGTTTTATGACTGGATAGATAATTATGAATTTTGAAATATAAAGTAAAGATAAGCTTAGTAATTACAGGAACTGAAGTAATTAGAATAATTAAGAAGATATAAAATGCTGCAGACCAACTGTTTTTCCTTGTATGTATGTAACCTGTGTTTTTGTCCTACCTAGTGTATGTCCCTATTTCCTACCCCATCACCTATAAAGAAAATAATTTTTTTTAAAAAAAGAAATTTTATGTTATTTATACAAATTATACAAAGGACTACAAATTGTTACTGCACTATTGGGGAAGGATGTCTGTATTTTGTCTTAGTTCTCTTCTTATTCTTACTGATTCTTCACCTGAGGACTGCAACACAGAGAGATATTTTCCTTGCACAAAAGTGAAACCAGAGTTGAGGGCTCCAATCTCATGCTGGATCCAGCACGTATACTGACATTCAGAGGCAGTTGGGCAGCTTAGAGGCTAATAATGGGATGTCAGTGTCTAGCGCAGGGCTGTCATGAATGCATGTAAAAACAGTCCATCCTCTTTGTGTGCAGCCTCGCTGTCTCTGACCTCACCTGTCTGAGAGCACAGAACTCCTATCTGCACCTCTGTCCTCATTATCCACTATGCTGAGAGCTTCCTAAGGCTGCAGGGACCTTCAGAATGGAACCTGCGACCAGCAGTAACCCGTTTCAAACAGCCGGCAGAAGCATCTACTGGTCTTGTTTCAGGGGTCCATGCTGGTTGCAGGTGCCATTCTGAAGACCCCTGCAGCCTCTGAAAGGTCTCTGCGGCACTTAGAGATCTTTTGGCACTTCTGCTGGCTTCCTGAGGGTCTCTGTCGGATTCTTCTGATGGTAGGGAAGGTACACCTTACACCTAACTCTATAGATCCCATAGAAGCAATGATGCGTTATCTGTGAATTTGCTATCTGGAAGGAATTGCAGGAACCTAACGCTAATGGATAATGAGGATTGAATATAGTTCTATTCAGAAATTTTGAAAATCCGTAATGTAATGGTGCCTCTTTTCACTGTCCAAACATGTGGGCACTTTCGGGTGAAGGAATACTATTTTTGTCAGAGGCCGTCCCTCTCCCTCATGGGTGCAGACACAGCACCCATAAGCACAATGGGACTGCTAGCTCAAATGGGAGGCAACCACACACACCACCTGAGCACACAGCCACTGCTGCAAGAGGTACGTTGGTGGTGGAGGTGGACAATGGGCAGGGAGGGGAAGGAACAGGACAGAGAGGTTGGAGATTAGGGCAAGGATGGGGTTTGCTGGATGGCTGTTTCCAGGAGGACAGTGGGCAGTTATTGGTGGCAATGGCACTGCTGATATCCTACACTGCCCCTCCTGGCTTCACAGTGCCCCTGTGGCTACTCTGTTTTGCATCAGCCTAATAGATGCTGTAGATCCCAGTAGACCCATTGCAGACCATGAGGGCAGCGGAGCAGATCCATGTTCCTCATCTCTCTGATGCAACCTGCTCCCTGGCTTTCCATAGCACTCAGCAGGGCCAGCTATTTGCTAGGATGAAGATGGGAGTGGGCAATCAACATATTTCTAATTTGCTATATTTAATCATGAACCAACATTCCAGATCCAACTCAAAATGGAGCGGATCAAATTTTTGATGATCAATGTAATAAACAAAACCAATAATAGTTGAGTTCAGTATAATTTTTTTTCTCCTTCTCTTCACAGAATAAGGAATGGAAAATCTTACCAGAGTGACAGAATTCTTACTTATGGGATTTTCTAATCTCCGAGAGCTACAGATTCTACACTTTGTGGTCTTCCTCGCCATTTACCTAGTAGCCTTGACTGGCAATTTTCTTATTATCAGCACAGTGGTCCGGAATCAGCATCTGCACAGCCCCATGTATTTCTTCCTGGTCAACCTCTCCTTGGTTGACGTCTGCTACATTTCAACCACGGTTCCCAAATCCATAGCAAACTCCGTGATCAATATAAAAATTATTTCATTTTCTGGCTGTGTCACTCAAGTGTTCTTGGTCATTGCACTTGCAAGCATTGAATTGGCCCTTCTCACAGTCATGGCTTATGACCGCTATGTGGCCATCTGCAACCCTCTCCGATATGAACTCATCATGAACCGGAACGCCTGCTTTCAGATGGCGGCTGCCTCTTGGCTCAGTGGTGCAATCAATGCAGCAGTGTATACTGGAAACATGTTCAGCTTAGACTTTTGCTCCTCCAATGTCATTGACCAATTTTTCTGTGACATGCCTCAGTTATTAAGGATATCCTGCTCTGATACACAAACTGTAACTTTGCAGTTGTTTGTTATTGCCTCTGTTGCAGGTACTTTTTGCTCTGGTCTTATATTTGTTTCTTATGGTTATATCTTCTCTGCTGTGTTCAAGATTCAGTCAGCTCAGGGGAGGCAAAAGGCCTTCTCCACCTGCATCCCCCACTTGACTGTATTTAGCTTATTTATTACGATGGGAGTTTTTTCTTACTTTAGGCCCAAGTCTTGGTCTTCTCCATCAGTGGATTTGCTGTCTGCTGTTTTGTATACGGTTTTACCACCACTCATGAACCCCATAATTTACTGCCTGAGAAACAAGGACATCCAAGCAGCCCTGATAAAAATGTCCAATAAGCCTGGCTAATTTCATATTATGACCCCATAAACCATTTCTGAGCAAGTCTAAAATGTTCTCAGAGCAAAGTATTTATGGTGAAATTCATTTGTTTCCTGTCATGTTAGCCTATACATGAGAAGCTTTAAACAATTTTCCCCTTATTAAAAAGGTGTTTTCAGACTTGACCCATGTGCATTTCTTGTTCTTTTCTGCTCAGTCAACACATGGTGGGCTTTCTGGGAGAGGGACTTGACATCCGGAGGCAGGAGAGGCACAGCCTTACTGGACCCAACAAGTTGGGGGGGGGAAGCACAAGTACCCAACAGGTTTAAAGAACTACCTTCTCTTTCCCCCTCTCCAGCACAGTCCCCCACCCACGCACGCACGCACGCACACACACACACACACACACACACACACACACACACACAGAGAGAGAGAGAGAGAGAGAGAGAGAGAGAACAATACCCAGAGGCGGCTTGTAGAACCCTGCAATCATGGCTGACTTCCAATTAAAAAAAAAAAAAAGCACAGCTAAAAAAAAGCACAGTAAGCAGGCAGAAGTGCCTCAGGCTGCAATTATGGCTGGCTTCCAATATGAAAGAGGCCAGATACTTGCATCAGCCATTTCTGGGGGAGGCATCAAGAAGAGTTGTCTCCAACCCCTGCTAGATAATCAGCTCCAGTTTAAACACCAGTGTGGCAGTTATCAGTTTGACTCAGGGAGGGGTGTGTGTGTGAGATACAATCCTCCAGAGAGAGGCACGTGATGAGTTGAATTTGATACTTTTGTATAAATTTATTTCCCTCCCAATTGTGCATTTTTTTTTAAAGAAAAAGATACACACATACAAGAGAGCCCAAGGACTTGAGGGGGTGTTGCAGAGAGGGATGATTCCTGGTCTACTTCCCTAAGCTTGGACCTCACTGCCTGCCACTTTTGTGGGAACCAGCCCTGCTCCACCCTCTCTTAGCAATCAATGAAGAGGCAATGTTTAACAGGGGCAGAGTTTCTGTTTTATGATCAGATCTCTAAATCCTAAACCTGAGTAGCATAGGTGCAGCAACAGCTGCACTGACTTAAGAGTGTTTCAAAAGCATCATTAAGCACCGGATCCAGGGAGGAGCTGTGGCTCTCAGGGTGGGGAGGGCAGGGAGGGGTGAGGAAGGGGTGAATCAGGCAGGATTGGCTGCACAGGACACTGCCAAACCCTATTGGTCTCTTTCCTGGGCTTGACACCCAGGGCTTTTTGGTCTTCCACCGGTCATTTGGCAGGTGCAGATCTGAGTAGCCCCATTGCTCAGGCTACTCCAGGGACTATCCCAGAGGCTGCTACAACTCAGAGATCTCCAGCCTGCTCTTTCCCAGCAGACAGATGGACTATGCCTTACCCAGACTGCTTGGGACAGGAAGGTGTCTGGATTTGGGATTTGTCCGGATTTCAGAAGAATTGCATCCATGTAATGAGAAATGCTTCCTCTTGCTCTTTTCACTGTTGCCCATTTGGGCATCTGCTGGCTTTGCTGACATTTTTCAACAATGGCATACACCACAGAGCAGAGAATAGAACTCACAGCCTGTACGTGGGAATGAGCGCAAGACCTTCAATGTTCACACTACAGCAAGTTTTTAAAAAGTCTTGGAAAAAAAAATGTCTGGATTTTGGGATAGTCCGGATTTTGGATGTCTGGATAAGGGATCATCTATAGTACCTCAATTCTATTCAAATATCTTGATTGGCATAAAACAACAGGACAATGTACACACAACTAAACAAAAAACATACATACAGATAGACAGAGGCAAACTGACCACCCCAGAACTGAAAAGGAGGCAATTCCACCCAACCTCATATCTCAGGTCAGTTCATACCATTACCAATATCCAATAAAGATACTTAGGCCAAAAGAGATACACAAGTCAATCAAAAATAACAAAAGCAGGCCAAAGCAGGCCAAAACATCAAAAACACCTTTACCTCCAAAAGGTGCACCGAGAGCATAAATATGGTATAGCATCAAGGAGAGGAGAGAGGGGCCACCAGTGATTTGCAATGCTGAAGAATAAGGTTTAAAAATAGGACTGCTAGGGTGGTAAGATTTTTATTAGTGCCGTGTAATAATAATCACAGCTTATCAGCATTAGAGCATTCATTGTGGCCAGCAAGGAATTGATCCATAAAAGGAATACGCAAATCAAGGTACAACATCAATCAATCTCTATCAATCTCTAGAATTTATATACCGCTTTTCAACACAAAGTTCACAAAGCGGTTTACAGGCAAATAGTAACCTTAAAGTCAAATGGCTCCCTATCCCAAAAGGGCTCACAATCTAAAAGAATGGGGAACACCACCAGCAACAGCCATGAGAAAGACACTGCGCTGGGGTGAAGAGGGACAATTGCTCTCCCCCTGCTAAATATAAGAGGACACCACTTGGAAAAAGTGCCATGTATTGCAGTAAAATGTGTTCCAGTGATTCCATTGCACCAGAACCGCAAATGCAAAACCTCTCCTCTTTGGATAGACCATTGTATCTTCCTACCAGAAGATTGGAAAATACTACATTACATCTGGCCAACATAAAAAGTCTTCTATCCTGTGGATTCAACAGGAAACAAAAATAGTCTAGAGCACCTATCAGACATGTCAGTGCCAACCTGGTAAACTCTAGAATCTGGCAGTTTCCCACATGATTAGCCTCGTAGTATTTTTGTCACAGTGTGAGATTGTGCCATCAGGAATTTGATCCCAGCAATTGATCCTGGAGGGGCCCTTCAGAAACTAAAGAATGCCTTCTTGGACTAGTGTTTCAAACCTAGCAGTCTGGAGATGGACATTTTGAACTTCTTGTTTCTTTTGCTATATATATATAAAGGGATTCATTATAGGGGAAACCATGGAATACAGCATAGTGAATGTTAAATCCAGATTGAATGGAGCATCAGGGGTTGGCTTCAGGTACGCGAAGGTCCACTGACCATCAATGTAGAGAAAACGATGAGGTGCGGAAGGCAAGTGGAGAAGGCCTTTTGCCTTCCCTGCACAGAAGGGATTCTCTGCACAGAAATGAAGATGTTCACATCTATCTATCTATATAAAATCGGATGTGTGTTTGTACCTGTGTTTGTGCGTTCGTCTGTATTTTCCGCATAGGCTCCAGAACGCCTGGAGCAATTGACACCAAACTTGGTGCATGTATACCTTACGGCCTGGTGACAAATGCTGTGGGGGTAAGACACCCCTAGAGCCCCTAGGGGTGGGGGTGGGAGGGGGTGCCATGTAAAAATGACCAAAAACTGCCAATATTGGTGTCGGATCCATAGTTTCCGGGGTTGCCGAGATGAACGGTGATGCTCCCGATGAACTTTTGACTCAGGAAATACGTCAGAGTCAAAGCATTTCTTTAGCGACATCAGAAAATACAACTCATGTTTCCAAATTACATCATTCGGCGCCACATCAGTTGTTGCACAGCCCAGATTTCCATTGACATTCACAGTGCAAGGGCAGATTTACCATAAGGCGAGATTGTTGCTTCTGCTGCCATATCAACCAATCTAAACTGACCAGAGGTGGGCCTACATCTCAGGAACAGGACCTGAGATTGTGTTAAATTTACAAAGGATTTTTCATGAGCACAATGATCTTATTAAAATGTTCAAAACAGCAATGGAATGTATACCAACAGATGAATATCAAGTTGTCATAAGAGCAGACCGAAGACCAGCAGGCAAACACATATGGTGCTTCAGTGTTCCTCAGGTAGATGGTTATAGTCGTGATGGTTATATCAGACAATGAGTTTGATCGATGGGATATCGTGATTCAATGATGAGGCGAATCATTGCAGCGCATTTTAGAAACACATCGATCTTACGATGGCCTACAATGCCCACTGGGCCTACAATGCACAGTGATATTCCCCCGTGGTGAAGATGGATATCATTTTAAACTGAGGAAGGTCAACCCAACAACAGGTAAAACCACCAACAAGAAGAAAGTTTCAGCAATGGATTTCTATGCATACAGACTAATGGTTCGAGAGACTGAACAGAACCATATATTAAATTGCAGACGATTGTTTCATCAATTCATCGTTGATATGTATGCAAAAATCGAGAGTGAGCGTCTTCTTTACATTCATCTAAATCAATGTAAACTGAGAGTTGAAGAATATATTCACCTGAGAGATGCTGTGGCAAATGACAGGAACGTTGAAAACCTCAGTGCCTTAGTCATACTACCAGCTACGTTTACAGGCAGTCCCAGACACAAGCACAAATATACGCAAGATGCTATGACGTACGTGAGGATGCATGGGAGACCAGTCTTATTTATCACCTTCACCTGCAATGCAACTTGGACAGAGATCAAGGAAATGCTTACCAATGGTCAAGTACCCAGTGACCGCCATAACTTGATTGTGAGAGTATTTGAACAGAAGCAGTTGAAACTAATGGCCGTTATACCAAAGTGCCATGTCTTTGGAATGCCAAGAGTCTGGATGTATACGATGGAATGGCAAAAGTGAGGACTGCCACACACACACAATTTAATCTGGTTGGCGGACAAAATTCCGCCCACACAAATCGATGATGTTATATCTGCTGAGTTTCCTGACCCAACACAAGATCCTGAACTGTGTGCAGTGGTAAGGAGAAACATGATCCAAGGACCATGTGGAGAGCTCAATCCCAACTCTCCGTGTCTGAAGGACGGAAAGTGTACCAAGAGTTATCCAAGACAATTTATTAAAGAGACATAGACCGGAAATGACAGTTATCCTCTATAAAGACGGCGAGCTCCAGGAGATGGAGGGTTCACGGTGAGACTAAAGATACGTGGTGGCACAGAAAGTGAAATCAACAATAGGTGGATTGTGCCATTTTCGCCGCTGCTGTCAAAAATGTTTCAGGCACACATCAACGTGGAGTACTGTACAGTGTGACATCAATTAAATATGTGTGCGTTACTAAAGGTAGTGATATGGGTGTTTTAGGCATAAGCAATGAGAGAACAAACGATGAAAGGATGCGGTATCAGTTGGGAAGGTACATTAGCAGCAACGAGGCCGTTAGACAAATCCTAGGATTTCCAATTCACGAAAGGCACCCTACTGTGGTTCACATCAGTGTCCATTTAGAAAATGATCAGAGAGTTTATTTCACTACAGAAAGCGCCCCTACAGTGGTTGCTTGTCCACCAAACACGACCTGAACAGCATCCTTTCAACTATGTCAGCAGGATCCTTTGTTGTATCCTGAGATACCTAGATATTACACATGGAATGCATCAAGGAAAGTTTTCTGTAGAAGAAAAGTTGGCGGCCCATGCCTGCACATGATGCAGTTGTGAGTGATGCCTTAGGTCGAGTGTACACAGTTCACCCTAAGAACGCCGAATGCTACTTCCTTAGTATGCTTCTTCACTCACTTCGAGGACCAAGATCTTTTGCAGAGCTAAGAAGAGTAAACGGCAAAGTATGCCAGACATTTAGAGAGGCCTGTCAGAAGTTGGGTTTCCTGGAAGGACACTGGGATGACACATTGCAAGAAGCTGAATGGATCTCCCTCCCAAAGCAAATCAGAAACCGGTTTGCTATAATATTGACTACATGCAGTCCATCGAGTCCAAACACTGTATGGGAAAAATATAAGGAGGCCCTAAGTGAGCAGATACTCACCCAAGTCCAGAGGGAAAATCCGACATTAGAAATAATGTTTGGTCCGGACATTTTCAACAAGGCTTTGATTATTCTTGAGGACAAATGTGTGGCCATGATCCATAAAACATTACTGCAACTTGGCCTGCCTGCACCTGTACAAGACAGACAAAACATACTTCACACAGATTTCATACAAGAAAAGAACTACAACGTCGAAGAGCTGAGTGCATACATAGCAGCCAAGAAGCCACTTCTAAATCAAGATCAGGAAAAAAAACACATATGAATTATCATGGATCAGTTAGCGAAACAACAAGGTGGTACCATTTTTCTTGATGCTTCTGGGGGCACAGGGAAAACCTTTTTAACTAATTTACTACTGGCCAAACTCAGGGCTCAGGGAGAAGTTCCTCTTGCCATGGCCTCTTCAGGTATTGCGGCAACGTTAATGGAAGGAGGGAGGACAGCCCATTCCGCACTGAAGTTGCCACTTGACATCGCCAGGCAGGAAAATCCTGCCTGCAACATAAGCAAGGTCGGGCACAGGTGCTCAAGACCTGTAAACCTTGCCGCCTTGAGTGCCTTCGGGCATAAAGGTGGGGTAAAAATCTAATAAATAAATAAATAAATAAATAAATAAATAAATAAATAAATAAATAAATAAA
>JAJKFI010011718.1:1910-19050 GCA_029204185.1 Lerista edwardsae
TGGATGGATGGATGGATGGATGGATGGATGGATGGATGGATGGATGGATGGATGGATGGATGACCAGACAATCTACCGATCTGAGTCTGGTGGGAATGCTCCAAGACAGATAGTTGCATGCTGTCTCCTACAGAAATGTGGGAGAGGAAAATTGAGAGCTCAGATCCACTGCAGGGTTTATACAGTCTTTGATCAGCAGGAATTTTAATACACGTGGCCCATTTTATTTCAAATCTTGTCTCATGTCTTTCATGGAAGGTAGGCAGGCAATGAGTCTTATAGCAGCATAAAAATACAACATTTATGGAGAACAAGAGCAGTCCATTTCATTAGATGCAAGACATGCAGTGCTAGGATCAACCTCATATAAAACAAGATTGTAATGTTCTGAAGATGTTAAGATATATACATAATGTTTAAACTCTTACCTGCTAAACAATTATTTATAATACCAAGATACAATAGGAATGTCTTCTTCTGAAAAAAGAATTCTGATGCAGTTCCTGCAGAATGCCTAAGGCTAAGAGTTGCATTCCAAGATTTACGTATATCATTGTTACAATACAAATTAAGATAGATCATAGCACAATTCTGAAAATCATTCTAACGTAGATTCACTTTCCATTCTAGCATAGTGACTAATAACTACCAGCACATCCTGGCCTTGGCATTTGCAGTAAAGGAGATAAATGAAAATCCTCATCTCTTACCCAATGTCACTTTGGGCTTCCACATCTATGATAGTTACTTTGATTCAAAGTGGACCTATCATGTCACACTGCTACTTATATCCAATCTGAAGAGCTCTGTAATTCCCAACTATCTGTGTGATATCCATAATAACCTGATAGCTGTCATTGGAGCACTGGACCCCCAAACCTCTCTTCATGTGGCTACTGTCTTGGATATCTACAAAATTCCACAGGTAGGATTTCTGCGGGACATATTGCCATTCAGCATTGAATTCATACTTTCTTTTTTCCTCCCAGTGGTGAGGAGACAGCAATGGATTCTTATGCAGTAGATGCACTTTTGTTTGAATTCCAAGATTAGGTTTACTTTATTTACTGTTCAACAGCGAATGCTCTGGATGTTGTTAGAGATCTTTAAAAAAAAAAAAAGTATTTCAACATGTACTGACCATTTAACAAAACTGTTATCAATCTTCTGTTTGAGAAAAGGATGCTGTTTGCGAATGTACTCAGGAAATGTGTTCTATGAAGTTATTGTTGGTGGATTATCTGATAAGGGAACAAATCGATAAATAGGATTCACTGTTTCACTTTCACGTGTACAGTGTGTATGTGAGGAAAGTGCTACGTGTATTCTGGGCAGAGAAGCTACATGAATACTTAATTTTGAAAATGTCTCTTTACACACTTTGAGTGCAATCCTAAACTGGAGTTAGGCCGGCACAGTTAGGCCAGCAAAGTTTGGCCAGCACAAGGAACACCCTAAGGTACTGTATGTTTGGACCACTCTTGGAATCAGGGAGGATGGCACTCGTTTGTGTGCTGGCCTCTCTGACTGGTCCAAAAATGCTTAAAGTGGCCCTTGCACTATTCATCCTTTGACTAGTAGCTCCACTAAAGACAGGAAGTTTGCATGCCAAGTTGCACGGCTGAGTTCTTCCTTCTACCTACCTACCATTAATCTTGGAACCCACTCTCCTTTCAGCTTCCTTTTTATACCATGGTAATGCTGTCCATGTCCGGACTCACTCTAGCTGTCAGAGATGAAGCCAGTAGCCCTCTCCCCAAAAGGTGGGCTGCTCCTGAAGCCTCCAGGCTTCAAATCTGACAAGGTTCCTCTAGTTGACATGATGCAAATCTGACAAGGTTCCTGTAGTTGACATGATGCCTCCATGGAAAGGGCTGACAGTTAACAGTGTTATTTACCTAACTCAGAAGAAAGCCCATTGTGTTCAGTAAGACTTATGGCCCAATCCTATCACCCTTAGCACTGGCAGGATGCTCATAAGGCACTTGTATAAGCTAGCAGGTGCTAGTGCTAGTGCTAGCAGTTCAGTGCTAGCAGGCAGAGGCAGACCTAAGGGAGGGCAAAGCTCTAGGTTTTGAAAGGAGCCTTACCTTGCAGTGGAAATCACTCCTCTCCTGCACCGTTTTAGCCAATCCTCACAGGGAAAAGCAACATCTTGGCATTGCTTACTGGCTAGAGCAGCAAGGGAGAGGAGGGATTTACATGACAGGGTAAGGCTCCTTGCAAAACTTGGAGCTTTGCCCACCCTGTAGATCCGCCTCTGCTAGCAGGTGCTCGGCCCCAGCGCCAGCAGGACTCAGCACAGAGCCATCTGGCAGTAAGTGCTTCCGCCATTGGTAGTGTGCTCTTTTGGGATGGGGGGGAGGGCATGAGGATGATGAAACTGGGCAGAAGGACCCTATGGTGGGGTGGGTGGGACAGGCGGTGGCCTCCACTGCCGTATCCTATCCTCCATGTTGGGCTGCCCAGCGTTTTGTCACTGCTTCTCCTACAGGAGCCAGCCAGTTTAGGATTGGGCTGCCCAGCTATAATCTTACCTTACTCACCAGGAACAAACAACTCTATCGGTAGTGTTCTTGCAGCCAGCAGGGATCCTGGCAGAGGATGCAGCCAGCCTCATGCCGGTCGCATAGGCACAGGGCTTGTGTTGGCCACTGTGTGGCCTGATGTGGCTACAGGAGCTGCAGGCAGGGTGCCAATGAATGTGCCAATGATCCTTGAGCGCCTGGATGGTAGTGGTGGAACGACTGAGGTGGGAATCTTAGCTGGGTTGGTAGGAGCGGTAGATTGGAAGGTGGGGCTTAGTACATAAAGCTTTGTAGGCAAATTATGGTGAGGGGCTGGAAAGCTCAGGGCTGAGTGGCTTGAGACTGCTGAGCGCAGAACCTTCTCTCATAGCTCTGTCATGGCAAGGAGGCCTGCCTGGGGAAGCAGAGAGCCCAAACCAGGTGAAAGAGAGCAAGAGTGAAAACTCCCTCCCCCATCCGTTCTCTGTGGCCACTAGGGCGGTATTGAGAGAACTGTATCTGTCCAGCAGTGGACAGGAAATGGCAAGGGAGACCCTCCGTTGAGAGTGTGATGCTGTACATATCCATAGTGTTATCAGCATTGCAGATCTAATGTACCTAGACCAGTGGGATTCAAAGTGGTGGGTCGTGACCCACCCTTGAAAGATAAAAAGAGCCATTTCCCTTTAAGGGGAGTGGCCCAGGAATGAGTGCCCCAATGGTGCTGCAGCAATTGCTATGCCACGGGGACCCTGGGGCATAGCGGCATAGCTGGGGGCTGCATGAAGCCTTCCAGAGGGCCCTGCAGGCTTGAACATTTCAAGCTGCTATGAAAATAGTTATCATTCTTAATACCTCAGCCCACTTCTCTTTAGGTCACCTATGGCCTTGTTCCAGTAATGAATGATAAAACCCCAGGACTGCCCTTCTATCAAACAGCTGCCAAGGAAGCCCTTCAGTATATTGGGATTCTGTCCTTACTTTTGCATTTCCGTTGGACATGGATTGGGATTGCAGTGATGGATAGTGACAACGGAGAAAGATTTGTGCAAACTGTCATTCCGTTGTTTTCCCAGCATGGAATCTGTTTTGACTTTATAGCGAGAATCCCCGAAATATCTTTTGTCACTGAAATTTGGGACCTACTGCAACAGGGGGCAAAAATACGGGATAATGTCATGAAGAGCACTACCAATGTAATAGTGGCCTATGGCGAATCTTCTTCTGTGATATTGTTTAGATGGTTGCCATATTTATCACACCTGGAACGTGAGACAAATACAGCACAAGGTAAAGTGTGGATAGCAACAGCCCAAATGGAATTCACTTCAATGGTCTTTCAAAGGGATTGGGATTCAGCAATCTTCAATGGTACAATATCTTTTACAATCCACTCCAATGTTGTACCAGGATTTCGAGAATTTGTTGAGAGCAGGAAGGCCTCCTGTACAACAAGAGATGGTTTTTTCAAGAACTTCTGGCAACAGGCTTTTGATTGTATATTCCCCAACACAGAGGTGGGCGAAATGAATGGGGAAATTTGCACAGGGGAGGAGAAGCTAGAGAGTCTTCCTGGGACTACTTTTGAAATGAGCATGACTGGCCACAGCTACAGTATCTACAATGCTGTCCATGTCCTGGCCCACGTTTTACATGCCATGTCCTCTTCTCAACACAATCACAGAACAATGGTGGCTGGAGGGAAACTGAAGCTTCAGAATCGACAATTCTGGCAGGTAATAGACAAAACATCCCCATGCAAGAGAACGAGGTATCTGTTCTATTTGACAGTAAACCACCATCTGTTTGGTAATCTGCCTCCCTTAATTTTCCTTCCTATGTGGTTCCTCCAGACAGAAATGAAACAACTAAGAACATAAGAAGAGCCCTGCTGCATCAGGCCAAAGGCCCATCTAGTCCAGCTGTGAGCAAATGGGGTGCTGTGTGACCACCAAGGGCTCCATGTGAAATTGGAGCCTTCTTATTAAACAACAATAACCCAAAAGATTAGGAAGTTTCATCCCATGATAAGCTGCAGGAGCATCCTAATCCTATTGGGCAAGAGGCACTTTTTCAAGTGGTGTCCTCTTATATTTAGCAGGGGGAGAGCAATTGTCCCTCTTCACCCCAGCACAGTGTCTTTCTCGTGGCTGTTGCTGGTGGTGTTCTCCATTCCTTTAGATTGTGAGCCCTTTTGGGACAGGGAGCCATTTAACTTTAATGTTATTATTTGCCTGTAAACCGCTTTGTGAACTTGTGTTGAAAAGCGGTATATAAATACTAGTGATTGATTGATTGATTGATTGATTGATTGATTGATTGATTGATTGATTGGTCGCTAGCATCATTCAGACAAGGGTTTTGGCAGCACAAGGCAGTTTTCCCCAAGAGACAAGAGGCTGGCTTTGAGTGCCAGCAGACTCAAGGTACCCTAAGTGGACTGGCACCAGAAAGTCCACATAGGGGTGGGAGAGAGGTAGGGGTGAGACTGGGCAGAACAGGGAAACAGTGGGGGTGGAGAAGAAGGTGGATTGGGACTGGGAAGGCTGCGGGTTAGGTGGCAGTGGCGTCTATCAAATCCTAACCCCCTTCCTGGCCTTCATCCCCTGACCCGGATCACACAGACTTGCACCGGCCAGCTACAGAGCTGGCACAGGTCTGAGTATACCCGGTATGTGCTTACCCAGGGCAAAGGAACAAATTTTCAATTGAAAATGAATTTATATCCATGGAATAGAATTATCAGAGGAATTTTTTTTTTGCTAATCAGATTTGATTCAACAGAATTGCTGTCTAACTGCTGCCTTTTCTTGTCTCTTGTCTTCTTTGTTTCCATCAAGGTCCATCACTTCCTGAGAAGAGTCTCATTCAACAACAGTGCTGGGGACATGGTTTCCTTCACCCAGAATGGGGAGTTAATAGCTGGATTTGATGTTATGAACTGGATTATTTCCGCCAATCAGTCTCTTCATAGAGTAAAGGCTGGGAATGTAGACCCCCAGGCTCCTCCAGACCAAGCATTCTCCATCAATGAAGATGCCATCATATGGCCCAGCTGGTTTAACCAGGTAAATCCAACAGCTGTAATTTGGGGAAGTCTTTTATTTTGAGTACTGGAGCAATGGTGTGCCAAAATCATTTGGCACCTGGGAACCAAAAAAATATTTGGCGCGCACACACACCCATGACAAAATTATTTTCAATAATAGTTATGACATGAATAATGACAGTGGCCAGAGAAAGTGTGTGTGTGTGTGTGTGTGTGTGTGTGTGTGTGTGTGTGTGTGTGTATTAGACATGCACCCATACATACTAAGGGCTCAATACTAAGCCCTCCAGCATGGGCGGTTCAAGTATACCACGGTACAAGCATACCACCCATGCTGGTGTCACAAACATGCCATGAGCATGGTTGGTAAGGGCCTGCTCCATCACAGGCCTCTGGGCTTACTTGGAGTAAGAGGATGAATGTCCCTTTCTCCTGATGTGCCTCCAGTGGCTGCCAGGTTGCCACTGGATTCAGCACAGTTTAGGAATGAGTTGCACCTCTGTAAGTTTTTATATTTAGGTATTTTCATATAATAGGTTATGGATACACAGAGAGAGAGGGGGGAGAGAGAGAGAGATGGGATTGGGCCATTAGTGCTCTTTTTAAGGTCTTTTTGTGCATCTTTTTAAGATGTGGGTGAAAATATCGTGGGGATTGTTTTCTAACATGGGCTAATCTCAATCTGGCATTCTGGAGTCATGGTTTGGGCCAATCATGAATTTCATTTCTACCCAGATCACACTCCTTTTTCCAGGTGATGGGAACTGGGTGGCAACTGGGTGGAAAGCAATGCTGATTGACCACCTGCAATGTCTCTGCATTTCCAACATGTTAGCACTGTTGCAAAAGATGAAACTATGGAATTGTAGCTCCCAAGTAATTTCAACAATGTTTGAAAAGACCCCAGAATATTACTGATTCCTAGGGTATTATTTATCATCTTCATTTTTTCATTTATAAATCAGACACAACCTGTTTCTGCATGCAGCCTGAGTTGCCCTCCTGGCTCCAGAAAGAAACGAGAAGAAGGAAAGCCATTTTGCTGCTATGATTGTCTCTCTTGTCCTGAAGGGAAATTTTCAAACCATCTGGGTGAGAAATATTCATATATGGAATTCCGGACCCAAAATGAAATGCTTGGAGCCCACTCTCTTGGGTGGATGGTGATATAGTGTTACTGGGGTGTAACTGGGCAGGGACAGGGGCAAGGAGATGGCAGGAGGGGGTGGATCCAGAGGCTATGGCACACACAGGATCCTGTCCCCTCCTTTGCAAAGCTCCCAATTTTTTTTCTTTTTCTTTTTGCAGATGTACTGTATGTAACCCAAAGAGTAGTATATATCCAAGGAGATTTACAGGCAGCCTGGTTTACCGGGAACTAAGTAAAAATGAAGACTCATTTGGTATTCTGGAATCAGAACAGAATGCTGGTTCTAATTTGAATGCAAACGGTCTTATATATGGATAGACAAGGAATGTTGGTGAGCTCTGACATGCTTTTAACACTGAAGCCAGGTATTTTCTTCTTTTTTCCCCAGACATGGATGACTGTAATGAATGCACAGATGAAACCTACCCAAACAGAAACCAGGATTCTTGCATTCCCAAGGACATAAGTTTCTTATCTTATGAAGAACCTTTGGGGATTGCATTAGCCTTGTCCGCTCTTTTGTTCTCTTTAATCACAGCTCTGGTCATAGGGACATTTCTGAAGCACCACAACACTCCCATTGTCAAGGCCAACAACAGGAACCTTACCTACACCCTCCTCATCTCCCTCCTGCTCTGCTTCCTTTCTGCATTGCTCTTCATCGGACGTCCTGAGAAGGTGACGTGTCTCCTCCGACAAACCATTTTTGGCATCATCTTCTCAGTGGCTGTTTCCTGCGTACTGGCAAAGACCACCACTGTGGTTCTGGCTTTCATGGCCACCAAACCAGGATCCAGGATGAGGAACTGGGTGGGGACTAGATTGGGCAGCTCCATTGTTCTTTCCTGTTCCCTTGTTCAAGTAGGCATCTGTATTTTGTGGCTGGTAACCTCTCCTCCATTCCCAAATTTGGACATGTGCTCTGTGGTGAAAACAATTCTAGTAGAATGTAATGAGGGGTCTGTAACTCTTTTTTATTGCGTCCTGAGTTATATGGGCTTCCTTGCTCTTATTAGTTTCATTGTGGCTTTCCTTGCCAGGAAGTTACCTGACAGTTTCAATGAGGCCAAGTTCATCACCTTCAGCATGCTGGTCTTCTGCAGTGTTTGGCTGTCCTTTGTTCCCACCTACCTGAGCACCAAAGGAAAATACATGGTGGCAGTGGAGATCTTCTCTATCTCCGCTTCTGGTCTTGGGCTGCTGGGGTGCATCTTTTCTCCCAAATGCTACATAATTTTATTGAGGCCTGAGCTGAATAGCAGGGAACAGCTAATGAGAAGATAGGAGTTGGCAATGTATGCGTCAGCAGCCCCAGTTCTACGAGGGCCTTGTGATGCTGGTACACATGTTCTGGCAGCACAAAGTCCTATGGCAATGTGAAAAGTGAGCCATTGTTGCACACTGCTGGGCCACTGCCAAAAATGATGAGAGGCACTGCACACGTGGCAATGGATCATGCTGGTCCCACCGGCATGATCCCATAGGATGCTTGGGGGGGGCAGTTGGGAGAGAGGGTTTGAGACGTTCTGGGTGGGGTGGGTGGGAAGGCAATGGAAAGCAGCAGGTTGGAGGGTCTCGACCTCAGCTGCAGTCACACATGGTTGATCCTATTCCCCACTTTTTTGCCCCCTTTCTCCGAGCTATGTAGTTGTTGTGGGTCCCATAGGCCACAAGGTGTCCTTTGCAGAGGTCATTAAGTATGTTTACTTTCCTCTGGTTGGCCTCTTGATTTCCACAGTTAGATATGTTCTCCATCAGTGTGGCTGCATTGGCCCCTATGGTTGGAGATAAAATCAGGAATGAATCTTTTGCTTTTGTCTACTGAACAGAGATAAGTGCATACACACAAACTGTGTAAATTGTCTACAGCTTAGTCCCCCCAAAAGGATGTTTCTTGTGAAAGTAGTATATGAATAAAATATTTGTCTTTAAAAGAGACTTTGAAGAATAAGAACAATATTGAATCCTTATCAAATTAAATAATATCCTTGAGTTTGAAAAGTTGAGTTTGATCGTCTAGAGCAGCTGTCTCCAAACTAGAGACTGCTGATTAAAAGCATCTCATGAAGACCCCAACTACAGCCCCCAGGGGTCTTCATGCCAAGCCACTGCAGGGGTCTGCCACCCCAGCATGCCTCGGGAAAAGAATTCTCTTTTCTTTAACTCTACTCCTTTAAGAAGAGGGGATTTGGTGTTCATCTTGAGAAAGGGAGTTTCAGAACTTTTCCTCAAAGATGGCTTGGCTGGCTGGCTGGGAGACCTTTGACATTCCCCTCCCCCACACCAGCACACAAAGGGAACAGCTTCTAAAGTTCTCTGTTCTAAAGCAAAAGGGCCTCTGATCAAATCAGAAGATGCATGTAATCAACTATGAACTGTGAGTAAAGTCTTTTTGGAACCTTCAATAAAACCACTGCTGCTGTGTGTGCTTTATGTATCGCAACTAGCCTGGGTAAATTACTTTTACCATGGAAAGGGGTACTTTCATTGATTACTCTGCTTCTTACCTTCCAATGTCATTTGCTCTTATATGGTTTTCCCTTGGCAAGAGTTTCTTTCACCTATTTCAGACTTTTGGAAACGGTCTGGTGTCTCAAGACTCAAGACCTGAGGGGCTCATCTTCCAGTGTCATATCGTTTAGCCTTTCAGTACTGTAATCCATGGGGTTTTCTTGGCAAGGGTACTGGAGTGGGTTGCCATTTCCTTCTCCAGCGGACCACGTTTAGTCAGAACTCTCTACTTTGTCCTGTCCATCTTGGGTAACCCTACATGGCATAGCTCACAGCTTCATTGACCTACTCAAGCCCCTTCGCCATGACAAGGCAGTGATCCATGAAAGGGCTCAAGACTCTGGATGGCCCCAAATAATGAGTAGGGTTAAAGAAGAGAGAATTTGGAGTATATCTTAAGAAAGTTGAATGGGCAAGATTCACAACTGATCCCTGGCATACTCTAGCTTAGGGAAGGCACATTTATATTTTTTTCTTATGTCTTAACACAGAGGTTCCCAAACTGGGGCAAAGGGATGCCCAGCCTAGGAAGCCCTGCCTCTGGCCCTTTAAGGAGCAGGACGAGGGGAGGCAGCAATACCCAGGATTGCATCACTGCTGTGGCTAATCTGTAAAAGTAAACAAGCTATCACAAACAACTTCTGGTTTCCCAATAGAAAACAGGAAATGCTTTCTGGTCGCTTGTAAAAATTACTACAGAGGCTTGAGGAGCCCTGCAGAGGGCTATGTAGGGCTCTCTGCTCCCCCAGGAGGCCAACACTACAGCAAATAAGTGAAAAACATACCTGATCAACCGTAGCAGTGGCCCGATCCCGGGGATCGTGTCACTGCCTTTCCCCTCCCCTGCAGCAACTTACTCAGGTTCCCAAACTCATTAGGTGTTTGGCAACCACTGCCTTAACTGATTGAAAAAAAAGGCATTTCAAGGATGATCTACAACTTACTGTGGAGTCAGGATGGGAGAGCGCAATCCTAACCTGGAGTTAGGTCGGCACAGTTTGGCCAGCAACGTTTGGCCAGCACAAAGGACACCGTAAAGTATGTTTGGACCACTCTTGGAGTCAGAGAGGCCAACATACAGAGGTGAACCATCCTCCCTGACTCCGAGAGTGGTCCAAATGCGCTTTACGGTGGCTCTTGTGCCGACCAAACTTTGCTGGCCTAACTGTGCCAGCCTAACTCCAGGTTAGGATTGTGCCCAGAATGTTTGTTAGAGGGAATAAATTGTAATGGTCTCCACCAAGGCCAGGAACCCACAATACCAGAGGGATGAATTACAAATTCTGTACATTTTGTTTCTTTCCTGCTATGGTCCATTCAAAGCACATGTGTCATTTCCTCCTGAACTCGGCGGAGACGTTCAGTTCAGATGTGACAAACATGTTTTCCCTGGCAGCCCTCAGATAATTCTCTAGTTAAGAACTGGAGATCATGTCCCTCTTTAATTATCAAAAGGTTTGCATGTGTTGCTGCTTGCAAAACTCCCAAGGGTCTGGAAGTCATCCCTTAGAAAGCTAAAATCACTGAAAAAGAAGCAATGAATATATTGTACCATCCAGAGACAGGCCTATGGCCAGGAAACCTCAAATAATCACTGAAACCTTGTAATATAAACAACTTCATAAAAGTCTTTTTTGTTAAAAGGGTAGTATATAAATAGTCTTAACAATAATAGGATAATCTGTCTCTAGAGCTAGTATTTGTACTTAGAATGGTGACACTGGTGATGTTGATGCTGGTGCTATTTCCTAAAGTGATATACAAGGCTCATATTGTTAAATGCAGAGTCAGTGATCCACACCCTCCACTTCACAAGTACCATGCGCCAGGAAACATAATCATTGGTGGCATCACTTCTCAGAGTTTCATCATCTCTAATCCAGTAGGCTTCACTGAAGAACCTCCACCAACATTGCATGAAGAAATTGCGTAAGGAGTTGATCATTTTAACTTTGTCTTTCCTAAGAGTGCAGCATCAGAAGAGTAGATTTTTTTTTAATTGTTTCAATTAAGGACCAAAACACACCTGAAATGAAAGTTGCATGGCTAGGATCGTTCATCATTTTAAAAAGTTACTAAAAGCAACTGCATGGATTCTGGCCATGTCACAAGGGAGGGATTTTATCTCCCATTCAAACTGTGACTCCACCTCACCACACTTCTATAAAGATGCTATTTGCTACACCACATAAGTAAATGAGTGGGGGAGATCTGTGTGTATGTGCGCACATGCATGTGCGCATGTGTATTCCAGTGTCATTGATAACTGATATTTCAACCTTATTTCATCAAAAGATGAAATTTGGTATTATTTATTTACCTAATTTTATGTAGAGTATCTCGGGTGTTGCTTCAAGGAATTTTACAATAGAATTTAAGTATAATTATTGATAAATATGTTCCTTTTCTTCTAGTGCAGTGCCTAAGAATTACCAGCACATCCTGGCCTTGGCATTTACAGTGAAGGAGATCAATGAAAACCTTCAGCTCTTACCCAATGTCACTTTGGGCTTCCACATCTATGACAGCTACTTCAATGCAAGGTGGACCCATCATGCCACAATGAGGCTCATATACACTTGGAGGAGATTTGTCCCCAACTACACATGTAATACCCAGAGTAATGTAATAGCAGTTATTGGTGGACTGGACCCCCAAATCTCCTTTCATATAGCAACTGTCTTAGATATCCACAAGATTCCCCAGGTAGCACTCTGTGTGTGTGTGTGAGAGAGACAGAGAGAGAGAGGGGGGGGGAGGGAGAGAGGGAGGGAGGGAGGGGGAGAGAGAGAGAGAGAGAGAGAGAGAGAGAGAGAGAGAGAGAGAGTGAGAGAGAGAGAGAGAGAGAGAGAGAGAGAGAGACTCTTCTATTTCCTATTTCCTTCCAGATATGATTTTGGGAATTCAAGAGAATTAGGAGTGAAGTAATCTGAACTTTATTTATGAGAATAAAGCATCAGTGGCATAGCAAGCATCAGTGGCATAGCAAAATGAGACAGGGGTGGTGACAGGTGACAGTCATAAGGGGGTGTCTGCTTTGCTTTCCTGTTTTGTGGTGCACTGGCTAGCACAGAAATCCTTTGCTGGTGGAGCCTGGAAAACTCTAGAGCACAGGACTGAGGGTCTCCCCTCTTTCCCCCTTCTCCTTCATGTTCACACTGTTTCCTCTCCTTCCCTCTTTCGTTTTGGTTCTCTTCCTTTAGCACTTGCTTTACGAGCCTCGTTCCTCTCAATGCTGCACCTGTAGATCTGGCAAATCACCACTACTGCCGATCCACCTAGGCAACTCCAGCGTCCCTTCTTGCTGTTTTGCCCACTGCTTTGGTGGTGTTGCAGGAGCGTTGCCCTTCCAGCCATGCTGGGAGGCAAGCCAGGAGGAGAGTGTGACAGATCCACGCCATGGAAGAGCCCAGCAGTGGCAGCAAAGCCAGGAAAGGAGAGAATGAAAGCAGGTATGTGCTCGCCATACCCACTACGAAGTCCCCCACCCGCTTTGACTCAGGTAGTCTAAGTTAAACCCCGCTATGTTGTAGAGCTCTACCCCACAGAGAATAGTAAAGCCCCCCCCCATATCGTGGCATGGTAGTAGCACCAAGAGGAAAGCAATATAATTTCCCTTCACGGAGGTTATGCTTCTCCCCCTTTAGTCTGGGCTGCAGTTGCAGGTAGCACTCCTTGCATGCCCAGAGGCACCTTTTTCATTTTGTGTACGTTCAGAGGCTAGGCTCTGGCACTAGAGACATATTCTGAAGTTAAGCCTTGCAGATAATCTGTAGTGGCTTCGGCTTTTTGAAGTAACCCCTTTCCCCTCCCCCCCAATGCATAATGGGGGCATTATGGATAGGAGTAAGCTGTAAGGGAAATGCCTGCTGGTGGAAGATATTGAAGCAAGGAGGAGGAGGGGAGAGAATTGACACCTTTGCCCTCTCCTCCAAACATACTGCCTTTTTATTTTGTCTCTTCTGTCACATTTTTAGAAAACGCCTAATTCTTTTATTTTTAAAGTTGATGTTCAGTTTCTATACCTCTTGAAACACAATATGGGTGTGCAGTGCTTGTGGAAATGCTTGTGCTTCTCTCTCTCTCCCTCTCTCTCTCTTTTTGTGCATGTGCACAGACGCAAGGATGCTTGCACATGCATGGTCACGTGTACGTGGGTGAGTGTGAAGGAAGCTGAGACAATAGCCAAAAAATTGAGCTCTTAGGTGGAAATTCTCAGCACATATTCATTTGGTTGCTTTTGAGGCTTCCAAAAATCCTACAAGCACATTTCAGATCCCCAGCCCATACTCTGGGAACTGGAATCTTCCTAAGAGAAACCACAGGTGGCTATTCTATGCGGCGGGGAAGGCATTTTGCATATGCTCAGAATTATTCTCCTTTTTGTCATTTCAGATAGTCCAGGGTTGAGCTGGGGCAGAACCATGAGCTCAGCCCCCAAACATAACCCCCTGCAACCATCCATGCAATGCTCTCAGTAAAAGAGGGAATTCCACAGATGGAATGCTGGATGGTGTGAAATGGTGGAATTTCCAGTAACAGTAACATCACTACACTTCACTGCACTCTGCAGAGCTCCAGCCTTGAACTGTTCAGATCTTTGCACATCCCACAAACTGGTTGTCCCTAAACTTTGCATTGCTGTCCCTTTATTTAATACTGGGAATTGGGTACATGGAATAGGAGGAGGGGGTTAGATATGAATGTGGGGTGGTAGGAAGTTTGGGTGTTGGAAGGAGTGGGGGAAATCTGAACGTCAATGTTGAGAAGCAATGTGTTGGCCGATTTGAGAGTTCAGTAGAGTTTACAGAAGAAAGGGAGCTGCTGCAAGAGCGAGAGCGAGAGATTTGCCAAGAGAACAGTGCACATGCAAGAATGACACTTGACTCATGTTCTTGCAAGCAACTGAGAGCAGACACTTTTCCCAGCCACCACTCTCCTTGGATAAATTGAACAGGCTGCCAAGAGAGCCCAATAGGGTGAGCAAGTGGAGGGGGGAGTGCATGTTGAGGGAGGAGAGAGGAAGTTAATTTGCCATGTTTTTCTTTATACCCACTTCTGTTATAGGCTGTGTGTATCCACCCCAGCATCAAATGCAAAGCTGAAAATCTTAGCTAAGAACTATCACAGCACAACTATCACAGTTCTCTACTGAAAACGACGAATCCAAAACAGAGCAGAACAACTAGCGTGTAGCATCCCCCATTCCCACCCACAAAAGACAATCTCAAAGAAAATCATGATCCGTTCATTGAATCAGATCATGACTTTTCGTCCTTCTCTTTCTCTGCTGCTTTAGCTCATCTATGGCTCTGCTCCAGTGATGAATGATAAAACCCCAGGACTTCCGTTCTACCAGATTGCACCCAAAGAAGCCCTCCAATATGCAGGGATTCTCTCTCTACTTCTCCATTTCGGCTGGACGTGGATTGGAGTCATTTATATTGACAATGACAGCGGAGAAAGGTTTGCGCAAATCGTGGTTCCCATGTTTTCCCACAGTGGTATTTGTTTTGCCTTCATAGAAAAAAGGCCAGAGCCCACTTTTGCCACTAAGCTTACAGACTTGTTGACCCAGGGTGGAGAAATACAAGAGACTGTGATAAGCAGCAAAGCCAATGCAATAATAGCCTATGGAGATTCTCATTTCATGGTGTTTTTAAGATGGCTTTCATGCATATCTGAACTGAAACATGAGACAGATAGTTCCAGAGGTAAAGTGTGGATAATGACAGCCCAGGTAGAGCTCACGTCAATGGTCTATCAAAGGACTTGGGATACAGGAATAATTCATGGTGCTCTGTCCTTCACAATCCACTCCAATGATCTAGAAGCATTTCACAAGTTTGTAGAGACCAGACATCCTTCCAGCACTGAAGGGGATGGTTTTATCAGTGACTTCTGGCAACAGGCATTTGGATGTGTATTTCCAAATGCAGTCCTGGGCGAGGTGGAGGGGGATGTTTGCACAGGGGAAGAGAAGCTGGAGAGTCTTCCTGGACCATTCTTTGAAATGAGGATGACTGGCCACAGCTACAGCATCTACAATGCGGTTTATGCTTTGGCACATGCTTTGCATACCATGTCATTATCTAGCCTGAACCACAGGATAACGATGAACCAAGGAAGACTGAACTTTTGGAATCAACAGTCGTGGCAGGTAATATACTGTATGCTCTCCAGCTATAAACTGCTTCATTTTGAATGTACGTAGCACCAAGGCACAATCGACTACGTAGAAAACTTTCCAAACTCATCATATGCTATCATTTTTCTCATTAAATGGGAAGTCCAAAAGAGAACATTTTTAGCAATACTTCTTAACTTTCCTTTTCTTTCCAAGTCTTTGTACTAAACAGGAAGGTATGCACGACCTTTGTTTTCTTCATTCACCTAGTAGTCCCTCTTGTCAAGTCTGGATCATTAAGGGTGCAGTCCTAACCTGGAGTTAGCCGGGCACAGTTAGGCCAGCAAAGTTTGGTCAGCACCAGAGCTACCATAAAGCATGTTTGGACCACTCTCGGAGTCAGGGAGGATGGTGCACATCTGTGCACTGGCCTCTCTGACATTCAGAGTCGTCCAAACATACTTTACGGTGGCCCTTGTGCCAGTCAAACTTTGCTGGCCAAATTAGGTTTGCACCCTGAAAGTAAGAAATTCTTCTATAGATCTTCTCACCCAAATATCAGCTGAATTGTTATTCTGATAATAGACTTTGGTCTCCAAGACCCAACTGCAGCCTTTCCTACAGTCTTCCCTTTTTCTTTTCCATCCAGCTCCATCGCTTTCTCAAAAGGGTCTCATTTAACAACAGTGCTGGTGACCAGGTTTCCTTTGACCAGAATGGGCAGTTAGTTGCTGGATTTGATGTTAACAACTGGGTTATTTCCCCAAACCAGTCTTTCCATAGAATCAAAGTTGGGAGGATGGATGCCCACTCTCCTCCGGACCAAGCATTCACCATCGATGAAGCTGCCATAACATGGCACAGAGGGTTTAACCAGGTAGGGTCTGACACTCATTTGTGGAAACCTCCCAATTTGAATTTGCACCTTATCACTGCTTATGAAATGTCACTTGACGGTAATCAACTTTTATAGAATAACTATTGATATCCAAAGAAAGCCATGTATAACTATGTGTCTCATTTATTTTTATGGCGCTTAGTCATGACACATTTCCTTAGGATGCAACGTGTTCATTTATTTTAATTGTAAAGACAGATTGTTGGGTAGATGTAACATCCATGTAAATGAGATCCTTTTATCCAGCTTCTTCCAACAAGTCCAGCCCAGTCCTGTTGGAATACTGCACTCGTGGAACGAGTATTGCACCATCATTGGCCGCCATAAGGCAGCTGTAAAGTACGCCACAGCAGCATGTGCTGCTGAAGCGCCAGGGGAAAGGTTAGAGCCTTTGCATGTGTGTTGCCACCATTCTGGCTGCCCAACAAAGCAGTTAAACCAGCATGGGAGGTGGGAGAGAGTGGGGGGGAAGGACCATTACGGAGGTGGGAAGTCTCCTCCCTCTTTCTCGGACTTGCACCAGCAAAATTGCGGGTGTAGATCCAAAGAAACACATTGCTAGGTGGAAGGTTTATGGAGGGGAAAGGGGATTTAATTATCCCTTCCAAAGCCTCCTGCTCCTGCCCCAGATACAGTGCAAGCCTTTTCTGCACAGCTGCAGCAGCAGGGAGGAAGAGTAGAATTCGGCCATGAATGTATTAATGGACAACATGTATAGGGGAGCGGGATTCCATTTGATATGCTTGACTTACAGTTTAAATGTGTATTGAATATATGCATGTATGTTTGTATGTCTGCACAAATGCCAATAAAGGTTACAAATTACGACTTACGACAACATGTGGAAAAGGATTTCAAATATAATCATTTTGAAATGAGAGAGAGAGAGAGAGAGAGA
>JAJKFI010011723.1:0-21085 GCA_029204185.1 Lerista edwardsae
TCTCTCTCTCTCTCTCTCTCTCTCTCTCTCTCTCTCTCTCTCTCTCTGTGTGTGTGTGTGTGTGTGTGTGTGTGTGTCCAATCTAGAACAGGGCTGCAGTATGGGGGAGGGTTTTTTTGTTTGTTTAACAGCAGGAGTGTTATTGAGGGAGAAGGAGGGGAAGTGTGTTGTGGGAATGCCGTGATGTCACCAGCTAGAGTATTCAGGTCCTGCCTTGGAAATGTTTTCAAGTACCCTCTTCAACAAAGCATCCAGTTCAGTAGGAGACAAGCTAAGACAATGCTTCCCAAACTCATACAAGGGAGTTGGGAGCACTGTAAGTGCATGCAGGGAAAGCAAGCAAACAAGCAAGCAGTATTTATGTAGCACTTTTCAACAAAAAGTTCACAAAGCAGTTTACAGGCAAAAAAAATAAAGTTAAAGGGCTCCCTGTCCCAAAAGGGCTCACAATCTAAAAAAGGGCTATGGCAGCAACATGATTTCCAGGATTGTGCTGCCACCAGGGGGTGGAGGGGGTGTTTGCACTTACTAGCCTCCAGTGCTGGGGTCCTGCTGGGGTGTCCAGGGTGGGTGGGGAGCCCTCCGCAGAGCTCCCAGTATTTCCAAAAATGTGAAAAATGGAAAAAAAATGGCACTTAACGGTTTGCATTGTGAAATCAGAAGCGCTTGGGTTTTTTTTTTGCTTTTTTCACATATTTGGAGGCACAGAGAGCCCTGCAGAGGGCTTCCCAACCCCCCCCCCCCGGACCCCATTGCTTTGCTGAGGTCACATTGCTGCCTTGCCCCCCCTCCGCCCTTTAAATGACTGCAGTGATGGCTTCTATGATGTCATATTTATATGATTCCATATATACATCATATCAGGGCAATGACGCCATTGCCAGCTAGTTCCAGATTGGGAGGCCAGAGGCAACTCAACATACACTGGTAGATGGGCAGGGCAGGGCAGGGCAGGGCATGGTACTGTAGATGGAAGGGATTTTTTGAGCATGCAAAAAGCGCACACTGGAGCTCTGCCTGCCAAGCACAGCATTTCACTGTTTGTGTTGCATTGCTGGTCTTGCTGCCAGGTGGTGGGGCGGTCGGGCCACACATACCAGCAGAGACCTCCAGCAGATACCTCCAGTATCACAGGTGCTATGAGTACCACTGATTGAGAAACACTGCTCTAGACCAGTGGTTCTCAAACTTTGTGTGGGGACCCACCAGTGGCTCGTGAGCCTATTTCAGGGTGGGTCGCAAAGCATCTAGAGTAGCCATATTGAAGAGATGGGAAGATGGAAAGTGGGAGGGCTGTGTGGTTGTTTTGCTTGTGTCAGGGTTGTAAATAGGCTTTTCCCCTTCCTGATTCATTTTGCTATTGGAAAAGGGGTGAGAAATATAACCCAATATCTTGCTGCCGTCTCAGGAAAGCAGCAGGCTGTGGAGTCATAGTGATGGCACTTCCAGCAGATGCCCCAGTCATTGGGGAGCAGATGTCCCAGCACTTCCAGTGGGTCCCAGCAGATGTCATCCTAATAAGTGGGTACTGGTGTTAAAAGGTTTGAGAACCACTGCTCTAGACATGTATTTCCTTGATTTACCATCATCCCCATTAGCCCAGGGAGAAATTACTGCAAATTATCTTGCTTGCACAGCTTGTCTTTTTCAAAGCTGGGATCTGCTCTCAACACTTTAGCAGCTCTGCTCTCAAAAGAATGCAGAGGAAGCCACAGGACCGGACTCCGTGCAAGAACCAAACTATGTGGTCTTAAGGAACTCTAACAAAAAGCTACCATGCCATTGGCAATGCATTTCTTTTGGACAGTTTTGAATGCTTCACCTCTTGGCTTTCAGTGGTCCCCAGAAGCTGGCATTATTAGAAAGGCTTGCCGTCTTTATAGCAGCCATTATTTCCTGCCCCTTTCCTGCCCCCTTCTAACCTGTTTGCTGTTCAGCCCAAGTCATTTGTGATTTGCACAAACCTGTGGAAAGGTTTGTGCAAGGCCAATGAAAGAAGAGGCCATTGGCCCTTCGACCAGGTTGTGGATGCCTATTACAGCTGATAGCAGAGCCAATTATAGGACAATCTATTCCTTTCTCACATATTTCTCACTTGGGAAAAGACCGAGCTTTATCTGAGCCCATCTGGCATCAATAAGTGTGTGTTGTTAACCTTTACCCAGATAAAGAGCTGCCTTCCTGCTGGATCATTAACTGTTCCTCTGATCTATTAAAGAGCGAGTTCCAGTGGAGAAGAGCCCACATGACTGGTGAGGAGAGAAGACTGTTGTGGAACTCAGGTAAGTTGGGGACCCCCTTAGGGCAAGGGGGGAGCAGGCAGCATACAGCAGACACACAGCAGAGTTGCCGTAACACTCTGGTCAGTCCTGGCGAAGGGAACAAACTGCTGGCACGGCTTCCAGGAAAGAACATGTAGGCAGCGCCAGTAAGCAAATTCAAGGACACAGTTCAGTAAGGTTTTCTCACCACGGTATATTTACAAGACGGTGAAGAGACGATACAGCAACAAAACTGCATAGGTCCCACGCAGGGGATCCAACAGATAAATTCTCTGCACAGATAAATTCTCCAAACGGACAGGGTGCTTCATGGCACTCCTACCTTCACCCACGCTGGTCTGGAGGTACATGCTCTACTTTTATTCAGAGCTTGGCCTATCAATTACTGTTGCTGGGCGAGCTTTGGGCCAATCAGCTACACCCTTTTTTACTCAGTTCTGGAGTCATTAATTAACTGTCACCTGCTGAGTGAGTCAGCACTTTGACTAGATAGGCGTGGTGCTTTTTTTTTTTTTTGCTAAGGCCAAACTTTTGCTGAGGCCTAGCATCTTTGGCCTGGTTGTGGGCATCCTCCAGCAACTCACTTGCAATGGTTTGAGGGTACAAACCTTGACAACTGTCTGGTGAGGATGGTCTATTTTCCATGAGGTCTGCATGCATCTCTGGCATTTCTGATTGCTCTGGAGAGAGAGAGAGAGAGAGAGAGAGAGAGAGAGAGAGAGAGAGAGAGAGAGACTGATTGACCTCAACCCCACAATTTGGACTACATTCAAAGCCAACTGGACAAAGCTATTCTAAAGCTTAAAATGGTGGTAACATAAGATGAGACATTTTTCACAAACACACAATACTTTTCTTTATTATCATCTATGTGTCTTAACATTGTATAGTGTTACACTAGAATGCTAACATTTGGAGTGTGTCTTGGGCAGCCCAGTGAGAAATTCTCTGCTGGTGGAATGCGTATTTTGTCAGCGTAACTGGCAAGATCCAAGTGGAAGTGCCTGGATCCTGCTAGAAGTTGTGCAATGGTGTCACATGCTCTGGTCAGTGATGTCATCTGGTAATGAAGAATGGGAATGCTGGGCAGGACGTACGCATGATTGGCTGCCCATCCGTTCTGTTCCGCGGCTGCCCTGGCCTCGGCGGGGCGCCTGCTCGCCGGGGGACGGGGACGGGTGGGGGGTGCGCCAGGTGCCTGGGTGAGCAGCAGTGGGGCGCGCCAACTGGGGGCAGCCCCCCCAGGCCAGGGCAGCCGTGGAACGGAACGGACGGGCTGCCAATCACGCGTAAGTCCCGCCCAGCGTTCCCGTTCTTCATTACCAGATGACATCACTGGCTCTGGTGCAGCTGGCCAGAGCAGTGAGGCCACCAGTGCTGTTGCTGGCAGCCACATGTGTGGGTTGGTGGCCACTCTCCACCAGTGAACAGTACAGTGGCAGTAGGGGAGAGTAGTGGGAGGAACAGGGGAGTTTCTGGGCAGGGAGGGGGAGAGGAGGGAGGCAGAACAAGGGAGGGAGAGGGCACAGGCATCAGTGGCACAGGCATGTGGCTGAATCCTAACCCTCTCCCCTCTCCCTCTCCCGCCTTTATATGCCTCAGTCTTGCGCCAACATAATAGTCAGGGTGGTGGGAGATTGAGGTTAGATTGGGTTATTAAAGCAGCATTTTTTAATTTTTTGGACTGGAGAGGGACCCATCTTTATTCCTAACGTGCAACTCAGTTTTCAAATTTTATACCCTCCCCCAACCTTCCCCCCTCGGTCTTCTTTGGGCATATTTATATTGCAGACATACTAATGTAACAGTCTTTCTTTTCAAAGAATTTTGACACAGACAATAATACAGCTTGACATCAAAACAACAAAAGGAGATTACACATATCACTGATAATTAATCAACCAGGCACAGAAAAAAAAAGTCCTGCCATACTTAACAAAAACTAAAATTAGAACTGAGAAGTGCCAGTGTGTAAATTTAGATAATCAAGATGTCCCTCAGATGGCAGGTTGTTTGAGAATACCCTCATATTTAGTTTAGTCCTTTCCTGTTTAGACAAATAGAGAGAGAAATTTAAAGGAATATGATGGTATTGCTGGGTACTTGTTAGTATAGCAGCCACATCCTACAAGATTGGACCGTAGTGCAGAAGGGCGGCCATTTTGCAAGTGTTGCCCCTAGAGACTGTAGCACCACAACCCGGCTAATGGACCCCACTGCACCTGCCAGACCAAATAAGATTGTAGTGGGGGCAGGGGGAAGCGGGAAACATGATGAAGGCCACAGTGGGCGTATACTGGTGTGTGCGTGACCTGTGCCAATATTCTATCCCCCTCCTTTCTCTTTTTGGACCTGTACCAGCTCAAGTGCTGGCACAAGTCTGAGGAGACTCATTGGTAAGTGGCAGTTTTACAGAAGGTTAATGAGAAATAACTTCCCTTTCCCCTCCGGAGCCTCTCAATCCACTCCCCAGCTGGATACAGTAAGCGCCATTTGGGTGTGGCTACATATGGCTGGCGGCTGTGTGTGTATATGCCAATGGGGGAGCCACCCACCCACTACCAGCAACAGGGGCAGGTGGTGGGAGGAACGGGAGAAGTGCCTTGGTGGGGAGGAGTCAGGCAGGAGGCAGAATGGATGCAGGAGAGTAGCAGCAGGATTCAGGCATCTTGTTGACTCATGTGCTCCTTGAAGCATCTGGTGGGCCACTGTGAGATACAGGAAGGTGGACTAGATGGGCCTTTGGCCTGGACCAAGTGGTGTCTTCTTATGTTCTTAATGAGTGGATTCTGGTGGCACCAGTGTGTATCAGGATTCTATCTCAGTTCCCTCTCTTCTTTCTTTTTCCACAGGATAACACAGCAAAATGGCTCACACAGTTCTGAGGAGACCGATTGAGGAAACCTCTATGGCTTCCCCCTCCAGGGTGCTGCAGTGCTCTCTATTGGTGCAGCTGCATCAGTGGGATTTTTAGTTTGGATTGGACTGCAACTCCTAGCAAAAAGTGTATCTAGGATTGCAGCCTAATATGTTGTATGAGTTATGTGTTCTACAAAGAGGTTGTCTGGCTCCAATGGGTAATATATTGTGTCATGTGTGGAAGAATACATTCCACACGTCTGTCCCCATCTGCTGTGCTATCTTGCTGCTACTTAAGTACTTAAAGGCACAATCCTAACCTAGAGTTAGGCCGGCACAGTTAGGCCAGCAAAGTTTGGCTGGCACAAGAGACACCGTAAAGTATGTTTGGATCATTCTCAGAGTTAGAGAGGCCAGCACACAGACATGCGCCATCCTCCCTGACTCAGAGAGTGGTCCAAACATGCTTTCCTTGTGCCAGCCAAACTTTGCTGGCCTAACTCCATTTTAGGATGATGCTCTAAATCAGACAATGAGGGGCAGTTTGGCTGTTCTAGACCTTCACAATTATGCAGTGGTGGGATGGGAGTGCTTGATGGGCAGGAGACATGCACACTGTCCTCCTCACATGATGGATGGCCTGGTTGGCTGCATCATCTGAACTGGCCTCTTGACCAAGCCTGGCCTCCTATTGGTTCAGGTGAAATGGGCATTTCATTCCTCCGGCTATTTCATTGCACACATATAAGCCTGATAATTTGGTTTTACAATGGGTCACTGAAGCATGCCTGGCATTTATGTTTTACTGTTATGACACAGTTGGACCATTACTTTCTTCGGCTGATAGATCTAAAAGCAGTCCAACGTTGACTTCCTAGTCCACATGAACATTTTCAGCTTCTTGATCTGGGAGCATGTCCATCATTGCATTAATCCATCCCCGCTAAAAATACGTTTGCACCAATGCCACCAAATCAAAGTGAAACAAGAGCTTTAGAAATTGGAAGAAAGCCCGAGGAGATGACAAAGAAAAATGAGGCGACCAAGAGGAGTCAGAACCTGATGGGAAGAACAAGAGGAGATCTCAGTGGTTGGAACGAGAGCAGGAATCTGGTTGGCCAAGCTTCTGTGCCTGCTTCCTCTTGAAGGGGATGCTGACAGCAGGTGTTCTGGAATAACTCGACAGCATGAAAACACAGGATGACAAATGACTTGGAAAAATGAACTGATTTGTGTTTTGTGGTGTTTAAAGATGTTGGCTGGTTGTTAAGTGTTTAACCTTAAATCAAAATATAAAGTAAAACAAAATGCAGGAGTATTTTGTGGTTGGTCTGGGAGACAAAGAGAGACAAAGCTGACTGATCGACCTGCCAACTCAATACAACTTCTGTGAAAGCTCAGAAATAGATCAGATAGCATGATGAAGATGCATTATAGGAAGCATCAGCAGCATTACCGAATAGAAATTAAGCAAATGCAACAACCCGAGATGTCCTTGCAGAGAAAAAAATAAAAAATAAAATTGAGCCGCAGCTGATACTCTGAAGTTGTATATGCAAACCATAACTCAGAGATCTTCAAGCTTTTTCATCTCATGGCCCACTGGCAAGGTGCTAAAATTGTCAAAGCACACCATCAGTTGACAATTGACAAGGCACACCATGCTGCTGGTTGGGGGGGGGGAGCTCACTCTCTCCCAATGGTACTACTAATACATAATAACTACTGGCACAGTTAGGCCAGAAAAGTTTGGCCAGCACAAGGGCAGCGACGTTATTCACCCAGTACACTGGGTGGGACTTAGTGGCAGTCCGCCCGTTGTGTCACGCCGCGTTCCCGCCGGGGGTGGGTGGAAAAGCAGCGGAACGTGGCATGACACAACGGGCGGACTGCCGCTCAAAGGTAAGTCCCGCCCAGCGTACTGGGTGAATAACGCCGCTGCACAAGGGACACCGTAAAGTATACTTGGACCACTCTCGGAGTCAGAGCGGCCAGCACACAGACATATGCCATCCTCCCTGACTCCGAAAGTAGTTCAAAAACGCTTTATGGTGGCCCTTGTGCTGGCCAAACTTTGCTGGCTTAGTTTACGCTGGCCTAACTCCAGTTTAGTATTGCGCTCTTATTTAGTCATGGCAATGCGGTAGCAAAGCACACAAAACAGAGAAAGGTACCTGCCGTATCGAGAGCTAGAAGTGTGTACTTTTTTATTCCTTTAGGACCCATTTTGTGTTTTTCCAGATGCTCAGGTGTTAAATGGCACTCTGCCGGTATTTCTTTCCTCTCATGCAATAACGTTTTAATTTAGGTGGCAAATTTTGAAAACTTTTGTATTGTAATAGTTAGGGAAATGGCAACTTTATAGCATGAAGGAAAAGAAAACTCAGGCCCAAGAGTGTCATCTAATTCCGGAACATCTGGAGATAATGCCTGAGGCATTACAAAAACATAAACTATCAGAGAATTGTGATAAAATTTCCGGAGTCTGCACTTTGCAAGGCTGTATTTGGTGAGTTTCATGCCTGTATGGAGGTGATTCTTTCAGTAGCAGGTGACATCTGCTAGAAGTAAAAGTGATAGATACCGTGCAGAAGCGCTTGAGAAAAATCAGCTTTTCATTTCAGTCCTAAGCTTATGTGATTGATTGGCTTTTCAAGTCATACTCCTTGATAAATGTTTAATTGGCCTTATTGATGTTTATCAGTTAGTTTATACTTTGCTTTCAGGTATTAACACCTATCATTGCAATCTAAGACAAATGCTCTTTTCCCTTTAGTAAAAAGCGATGAAGACCAGTCGCCTTGGTTCTTCAGTCATAAGTCAACCAAACATCCCATCTGGAGAAGCATGCACTCTTCAAGGGTAGGGTAAATCTGAAGGTCATTCAGAGTGCAATTCTAATCTGGTTTTAGGCTGGCACAGTTAGGCCAGCAAAGTTTGGCCGGCACAAGGGACACCGTAAAGTATGTTTGGACCACTCTCGGAGTCAGAGAGGCCAGCACATAGACTTGTGCCATCGTCCCTGACTCCGAGCGTGGTCCAAACACACTTTATGGTGGCCCTTGTGTCATCTAAACTTTGCTGGCCTAACTGTGCTGACCTAACTCCAGGTTAGGATTTCGCCCTGAATACCCTACACTGTACTGTGCCTGTGTGGATTGAAAGGAAAGGAAGAAGAAAGTGTTATCCCATGTCAGTAATTAACCTGGCACTAATAAATATTTAGCAGAAATTTCTGCTAATTTAGCAGAAAAATATTATCTAAGAAACTCACAATAGAATAGGAAACCTTGGACCAATCCAACAAGGCCATTACCACTGTTGCAATCAATCACTTGACTGCAAATGATTGTAAAATTCTGTGACCAGAATATCGTGCAGAATTCTGCAAAGTGCAGTATTTGTGCACATTCCCTGGGTAAGTGATATTAATTTCTACAGAATCCAAGGCGCCCCATCTCTAAACTGTGCAGATAGCTCGTAAAATAATCATGCAGAGTACCTAGTAACATGCAACTCATTCCTGCCAGTAGTTTTAATCAGCCAAGCAGGACTTTCCTTATATGAGAATGAATGATCAAGCTAATCTAATTATTATGGCAAGGATTGAAATTGCAAGTAAATGAAAGAGATCTGATATTCTAATAGATGTCTGGCTTAGCAGATAAGAGCCCTGGAATATGTTCCTTATTTGGGAGTCAATCATTTAGAGCGCAATCCTAACCTGGAGTTAGGCCGGCACAGTTAGGTCAGCAAACTTTGGCTGGCACAAAGGCCACCGTAAAGTGTGTTTGAAACACTCTCGGAGTCAGGGAGGATGGCCACGTCTGTGTGCTGGCCTCTCTGACTCTTAGACTGGTCCAAACGTACTTTACGGTGGTCCTTGTGCCAGCCAAACTTTGCTGGCCTAACTGTGCCAGCCTAACTCCAGGTTAGGATTGCGTTCTTAGATGCAGAGAGGAGAGCCAATGAATTCATTTCAAGGAAAGCCAGGACTATGTGTAAATTAATCGAACCAAAGGTATAACAGCTGTTAATCTTGGCATTTTTCCCCTGAGAACTGAATGATTTTGCTATTTGTCATATCATTTTATGAGCTCCATGATCTGATATTTAAGGATAGACCATCATTTGATGGTACGGTTGTTCTATCTATGTCTGAGAGCATAATCCTAACGTGGAGTTAGAGTGGCACAGTTAGGCCAGCAAAGTTTGTCCAGCACAAGGGACACTGTAAAATATGTTTTGGCCCCTCTGAGAGTCAGAGAGGCCAGCATACAGATGTGCACCATCCTCCAAGAGTGGTCCAAACACGCTTTATGGTGTCCCTTGTGCCAACCAAACTTTGCTGGCCTAATTGTGCTGGCCTAACTCCAGGTTAGGATTGCGCCCAAAGTTTTGTATAAAGTGACAAACAGAAAAGATGTATAGCCTATAAATCAGTGGACAATCTTCCTCGATATTCTGTCTCTGACCTTGGAGCTGTGAGAGATTTTCTTTTTTTTTCTTTTCAAAATGATTTTATTTTCTACTATACAGTAATGGGAAAAGGAAAATATTAATACGAAAGGGGAGGGGATAGTAACACAGGTATACACATAAGGTCATGGAGAGATTACATGCATATATTGAAATCTACTTTACCTACAATACATTTCTTCAACAATTATTAATAATATAATACTGTTAAGCCTCATATATTGTTAAACAAATGTATCCATCAAAATTAATTTATTAATCTATATTAGTAGTCTTAATAATCCATTGTCTGTCAGTGTAATTCAATCTTTAAGATTATTTGGAGCCAAAAAGTTTCAGCAAAAAAATATTATTATTGACGTCAATTCTTATCTTACGCTATTCCTGATTCTCATTGGCCCCCTTTTTTTTCTCCCTTGTTTTGACTAAATGTTATCATAGTACATTCTTTCTCACTGAGCAGGCAAAGCATAGCAAATATTACCACTAGAGAAAAGAAAAAAAACAAGACAAGAAGGAAAGGATTGTATTTGCTATTATAATAAGTGATATAAAATGCAGCAGAGGAGAAAACTACTATCTATCTTTTACTTTCAAACCTAATACATACTATTAGTGTAACACCCCTGTTCTAAACTTCAACATTCCAAAGAAAAAAAGAGAGAAAAAAAAAAGATAGGTAAAAATGCAGAATCTTCTCCTTGGGTTATCAATCACTAGTATCAATCACTTGGTTATAATATCTTATCATTTAAGTTGAAGGGTTGTCTTTAAATATCGCTTTGTTATAAATCTTAACTTTATATCTAGAATAAAGACACCCCTCCCTTCATTAAATCGATCCAAATATCACATTTATATAATCTTAAATTCATACATTCCATCAGCCTATGCCTTATAAGTATGTCTGGGCATTCAAATTAGTCCAAGGTCGTAGGGGGTCCTAACATATCGCTTAGTTATAAATCTTAACTTTATCTGTAATTAGAACATCCCCCCTCACAAATAATCTAAATAGCCCCTTTAAACATTCTTCGATTCAAACATTCAAACTACATAATTAATCTTGTCCCAGTTGAAGTTCTAACATTCTCTTTCCATAGGGTGCACACATTTCTAACCAAGCATTAAACTAACTTTAAAACTCAAAACTGAAAAGAATTAAAACTCTATGCTAAAAAAAAGATTAATCTATTTGATATTTCATCTCTTCCACCAACTGATCCTCTTTTTAAACATCTGATCTTACTTTCTTATAGTGTCTTAAGTATCCAATAATTCTAATTTCTTACTATTAATTCTGTTACCCCTATTCTAAAAACCGTCCATTATATTTTATCAGTATATGTTTTACCCCTATAATTCAGATTCCTCACCTTCACATTAAACATTTTTCTTAAAAATCCACATACATTTCAGTAATTTAAAATAGTCCAATTTAAAGTTTTCAGTTTTCTTTTCCTTCTGGTCTTCTAATTCTTTCATCATAAATCTTCAGTTCATTGTTATTTTCTCACAGCCATAATCTTCCCTCTCAAAGTTCAATACAATTTTTTTGGCAGTGAAGTCCGATACTGTATTCTTCAAGCTGCATTCCACAGACTCCACTTTAAGGGGGGGGGTAAAAATAAAATAAAATAGTTTCCTCTTCTTTTTTTCATCACAAATAGTTACTGGTTAGTCCAAAGAGATTGTAAATTATAAATCCAAATAAATTTCAGTGATATAAAATAGTCCAATTTAAACCTTTTAAGTTTTCTTTTCCTTCTGATCTTCTAATTGTTTCATCATAATCTTAAGTTCATTGTGAAGAGAGAGTTATCTTCTTAAAAAATTCTCATAGCCATAAACTTCCATCTGAAAATTCAATACAAATACTTTGGCAATGAGTTCCAATGCTTTGTTCTTCAAGCTGCATTCCACAGACTCCATTTTAAAGGGGGTAAAAAAATATATAACATACTTTCCTTTTCTTTTTTTAAATCACAAATAGATGAAAGTCGGTTGGTTTTGTATTAATTTAAATTTATCTTGTCAAATACTTTTGCACTTTCTTTTTGCACTCCAGCTGGGGTCTTTGATGTTTTTCAGGCTTTTTCCTCCTTCACCCCTCTGAGATTCTGGCGGCCATCTCTCTCGCCAAAAGCAATTAAAACGACTCCAATCTCTCAGTCTATTATTTATTTGTCCAAATTATCATCCATTCTTCTCCTCCTCCTGCTCTCTGCTTTCTCTGTGCCAAGATTTGCAACAGAGGCTTGATTACAAATCCAGATGGAAACATTCTTGACGCCGTCCGTGATCTTTTCTAACGAGGCAAACAACATTAGCCTGCAGTTCACGTTAATGGTGCAGGATCTTCTCACCCTTATGCTCCAGGCTCCCAGCGTTCCTCCTGAGATTGCCATTCCCAGGATTTAGCTGGAAAATGCCTATGCCCTGGGTTTCCTTTCCTGAAAACCACAGGCTGAATGCCCCATCGGGCTTCAGATAAAAGGCAAGAGTATGGTCCCTTCTTCCCCAGTGGAAGAAGCATGACCGTCCATGTTGGCAAGCCCCGCCTCTCTCCGAGCTGTGAGAGATTTTCAATGGCAGACATGAAGCTAGGAACCCTCACTCAGGAACAAATATTTGGTGACAAAGGAGGGCGGGTTGCTGGGGAAAAAAAGTAGTGGGCAACAAGGATTAAGTATCCACTTCCCTGTGTTGTGTCCCTTTGCCCAACCCTCTTTCCCCATGGCGGGGAAGGAGTGGCAAAGGAGCCCACAGAGGACATGGTGGGGGAGGCTCAAAAAAATAGGTGGGGACACAGGAAAGGCCCAGAAGAGTTTTATTACAGAGCTTCTCACATAAGTCCCTAGTTAATTCACTAAGGGCACAATCCTAACATGGCACAGTTAGGCCAGCAAAGTTTGGCCGGCGCAAGGGACACTGTAAAGTATGTTTGGACCACACTTGGCCAGCACACAGACATGTGTCATCCTCCCTGACTCCGAAAGTGGTCCAAACGCGCTTTACGGTGGCCCTTGTGCCAGCCAAACTTTGCTGGCCTAACTGTGCCGGCCTAACTCCAGGTTAGGATTGTGCTCTAATAGATCACAGCATTCAGGGTTTGACAGGGAAAGAAGGCACTAATACAACGAAAAAGGGCACCACCTGGGAGAGGAGGAGGAGGCCCGACAGTCTCGTACAACTGGGAGGTTCTTCAGTCGGGGAGGGCAAACATTGGCTGCTAATGTCTGGGGCCATGGCGGCCATTCTTCAGCAGTTTCTCTCCCCCCCCCCCCGGCGAGTTGCCACAGGAGGTGCCCCTTGTCTGGCCAGTCCTCTCTCAGGTTTGTTTTGAGACACGGGTCTGGAGCATCAGCAGTTAGGCCACGCAAGCCTCCCTCCTGATGGGGAGCTCCTGACGGGGACATGGAAGCCGTGGGTCGGAGTTTGGGGGGAGTGTCTGCTCAGTCCTCTCACTCAGTGAAGGTAGGTTACTCTCCTAATTGACCTCAGTGGTGTCATTTACAAACAAGGAACGGGAACGTTGGGCGGGACTTGGGCGGGACTGCCGCGTGATTGGCCGCCCGTCCGTTTCGTTCCACAGCTGCCCTGGCCTCAGGGGGGGCTGCCCCCAGTTTGCATGCCCCACCGCTGCTCGCCTAGGCTCCGGCGCGCTCTCCATCTCCCCCGGTGAGCAGGCACCCCCCCGAGGCCAGGGCAGCCACGGAACGGGACGGGTGGGCAGCCAATCACGCAGAAGTCCCGCGTAAGTCCCGCCCAGCATTCCCGTTCCTTGTTTGTAGATGACACCACTGGTTGACCCCTCCGCCTCTGGCTCATGTGGCCCAGGTCCTTGTACCTGGGTGAACTTGTGCCCTTGTGCCCTAGAACTGGCCTGCCATGATCCAAACGTTAGGACTCGCCTGGCCCTGCCAAGGCTCCTGGTGGCTAATCCGCCTTCACCTCCCACCTTGCCTGCTGCATCTCGCCTGCAAATTACACCCTGCGTCCCGGCAGTTTTGCATCATTGCTATGCTAGGCTTCTGTGTCGAGCAAACATCTCAGTCTGCCGCTGGAACATGGTGCCCTTCGTGATGACTTCAGCATGGAAGCTGCTCAGTTAGGGATCCACCCCCCTGCTGCTGCCTTAAAGCTGAAAGCCCCAGCAGTGCCTTGTGGAAGAAGCCAACTGCTCAGCTTCTTCCCCATTTGACGAATTGCCTGGATCTCATTGCCTGACAACTCCAAGGGAATGTCCCGAAATGACACCGGCCACTGGGGCCAGGTCTTTCGGATATTACGGGAGCAGCATGAGACGAACCCATAGCTTGGAATGTGGCTTCAATGCGCCTGCTGCAATGCATGAAAAGCACACAAGAAACTGCCGAATTAGTTCATACTTGACACTGTTTTCCAGGATTGGGAAAATGGCTATGCTGTTAGTACCAAAACAAATGCTATCCCATTTGCTTTAAAAGTAATTGCTTGATTTATACGTATTGGCGGTCAATCATTGATTAGACTGTGCACGGCATTTATGTTTCAGACCTTTCATTCTTGCTTTCACTCCACTGTAACTCAAGCCTCATCCTATTCTCCAGAGATGCTCCCCATGCTCAGCAAGCACAGAGGACAGGGAGCCTGACATTGATGCACACACCCCAGGGAATGCATGATGGGTTTCTCCAAGCAATCTGATTGGCTAGGGTTCCAGTGGAGAAATCCTTTGCACGTTTATCTCTGCTTGTTGCAGACAAATGCTGAATAGTGGGTTAACTGAAGTCATGCTGGTTGGTGCATTGGCACGTTAGTTATATTGCCAGCAGATGCAGACCCACTCTTCCTCCCTGTATTTCATGAATGCAGGAAAGATGTCTTCAGAACAGAGGTTTTTGGGCACAATCCTAACCAACTTTGCAGCACCAGGGTAAGGGCAATGAAAATTTGAGGTAAGGGAACAAACGTTCCCTTACCTTGAGAAGGCCTCTGTGATGTCCTCCCAACTGCAGGATGCAGCACATGTCCCATTGGCACAACCATGTCAGTGCTGGAAAGTTGGTTAGGATTGCGCCCTTTGTCTGCCTCTCTCTCTCTCTCTCTCTCTCTCTCTCTCTCTGTGTGTGTGTGTGTGTGTGTGTGAGAGAGAGAGAGAGAGAGAGAGAGAGCATACCTTCTCATCTGATAGAATCTTGCTTACAAAAGCACATACCATAATAAACCATCTACAAGTTGGTCCTTGGCATCTGTGGGGGCATCTTGGCATCTTTCGTTCCCCCTGTACTTTCTAAGTTAACCCCTCAGTTCTTTGATTCACCTTCTGTCTGGAATAGTTCATTTTGGCATCTTCTTAGGAATATATTTTATCTCCTTACCTCCTCAAGACTACTTTAGGCACAGCCTGGGGCCAAAAGCTGGCAAGGAGCGATATTGGAGGAGAGGATATATCTGAAAGGCCCTATCCCCAAATCCCACCAGGTCAAGCACAGTTCTGCGTGATGTTATGTGTTTTTATTCAAAATTCACATTAATGCTTTAAAAGTGTATTTGGTAGGGGATATAGGTGGGACGTGGTGGCGCTGCAGGTTAAACTGCTAAGCTGAGCTTGTTGACGAGAAGGTTGGCAGTTCAAGACCACATGACGGAGTGACCTCCCATTGCTTGTTCCAGCTCCTCCTAACCTAGCAGTTCAAAAGCATGTAAAAATGTGAATAGATAAATAGGTACCACTTTGGTGGGAAGGTAACGGCGTTCCATGCACCTCAGCGTATAGTCATGCCAGCCACATGAACATGGAAGCTTGTCCTTGGACAAACACCGATTCTTTGGCTTAGAAACGGAGATGAGCCCTGCCCCCTACAGTCGGTCATGACTAGACCATTTGGTTGTGGGGAAATTTACCTTTTTATAGGTGGTTTGGGGAAGCAGATGATGCCACAGTCATTATCCTTCCACCCCCATTAAACAAGAAATAAAAACTAAATAAAACATTTTGTTTGCAGATTTCCGATTTGTTTTGTTTTTTTACAAAAAGGAAAAGTGCAAAAAATTGTGTCATGCGTTTTTATTTCATTTTCACTATTTTCTCCCACCCTGCCAATTTTAACTTCTCCCCATGTCTATAGGGAGCAAAATACCCACAGTACTTGTACCAACTGTAGATTGTACAGGTTATGTTGTTTTGTTCTCCAGCTTGGAACACTCATATAGGTGAGGACCAGCTCCAGTCTTCAAACCAGCCTTAAATGAAGGCTGATTTTATATCATTCATCACTCCCTCTGGCTTCTGCACAGTATCACGATCCCTGACCTCCATTTTTTGGATGCATCTAGTTTCCAGACTTAGCCAGAGCTTGCCTGTAGATGGCACTGTGTAAACATCATACAGATAAAAACCAGGACAGCTTTCCAATATATAAATATATATATATCCCCCTGCAGCTTATTTTTGTTGCTATTCAGTTCTGGAATTATGTGTATAAACCCTGTAATAAAGGATTTTCAGTTTTAGAAACAAGTTGTTGATTACAGAAATAATCGATGCTTTTGGTAGTAAATATCATTTTGACACTGGCAGAAGACTCCTTTCCTTATTTTTCCTCTCCTGTCAGGAGACATCAAATGTCTGGCTTCATTCATAGGGGAAGTTCACAACCAATTGTGTCCTAAGTCATCACCTTTAAGTAGCTGGACACCAGTGAGGAAGAATTTGTTTTCAGATGTGTGTGGAGAATTCTACTGGAAAGTGAGCATCTCATCTCATCAACACAACCTTCAGTCTTTCACTAGTTGATTGCAACTGGTAGTATCACTGTCGTATTTTTATTGGCTTGCTTAGATGTGTTTTCTAAAAGAAAGAGGGAAGTTGATCAAAGGAGGTCAGGCCTCTTGGACCTTTAAAAATACAACAGGTTTAGCTTTTTTCATTCCTCTGAGGATGCAATCCTAACCTGTAGTTAGGCTGGAACAGTTAGGCCAGTACAGTTTGGCTGGCACAAGGGACACTGTACACTATGTTTGGACCACTCTCAGAGTCAGAGAAGATGGCACACATCTGTGTGCTGATCTCTCTGACTCCAAGAGTGATCTAAATATACTTTACAGTGTCCCTTGTGCCAACCAAACTTTGCTGGGCCAACTGTGCAGGCCTAACTCCAGGTTAGGATTGCATCCTTAGAGAAGTGACAATCTCCCTATGGGGAGCAGTTGCAGACCTAGCAAATGGCCCACCCAGGAATAGAGGTGGAGGAGGTCCGCCCCACCACTCATTCCTTGCCCCCATGCACCACTCTGCCCCCTACGACACGCTAGACTCCATTTTGGAGCCGTACAGGGGCAGGCGGGAGGGCTGGTGGTGGCTGCAAAACTAAAAGACAGGACTGGGTGGTTTGGTCAAATGTTGACTCAACAAATATAATTGACTAGTGTTGACTGTTCTGCCCCTCTGACAGTTTATGCAAAAGTATTGCCAATGTGAGGACTTTTTCCATCACGGACAGAATGACCATGTGGAGGGAGATCAGGAACAAGCCCACTGGTCCCAATGTCAACCTCTGTGAATTTGTTCAGAGTTTGGAAAAGTGTCCACAAAACTTCTATTTGCATGAACTTTCTCCAGGTGGAAGATTTGCATCTTGCAGGATTTCTGATTGTGCAAAAACAGTCAATGCATGTAACCTCCGCTCTTACACATGTCTTATGCATGTACTACAGGCTATGCCTCTGCATGAATGCATGAGGCTGCGGGATGTGTGGCAAGAGGCTATGATCCTGCCCTCCCATGTGGAAATTCCTCATGTTTTGTTATGTGCAAAAGGCTTTCAAGGGAACTAATGAAGCCTCCTTCTGCTTCATGGCATCTCCGATTCACAACTTTTCACATATTTACTCCAGGACTAAGCTTTGACTTACCCAAGAAGAAATTTAATTAGTTTCCATGGCATGCTGGGAAGGTGTTGAATATCCAAATAAATGCAGGTTTTCCGTGTTCTAATGACAGCAGGTTGAACTGAAGAGAGAGAAGCTGTGCTGACAGCTCATGGTGGGAAGGGAGTGCACAGCTGGCTGTGACCCTGCATGTTAGTGCAAAGATTACGATCAAGCTTCCAGGGTGCCCCAACCTTCACGTGCGGAGTTATTGCTCCAGCAAAAAGGGATTATTTATCTGATGGAAGATAAAATCCACAAGGTCACACATGCCGAGAGCCTGCTGATGCTTCCTCTTAAGACACAATCAGAACATTTGCAATAGATTTCCTCCTGACCTTGTTGGTTAATACTGTGAAAGAGAATGGCTTGGAGATGGGGGGGTAGGGCAGTGGGCAATCAGTGCATAGACCAGTGCTCTCCAAACCACAGACCACTGCATCCCTGTAAAGCTCTCCCTGCTGTGAGCAGCGTGATCTGTTCCGTAGCACCGCTGCTGCTTTTCAGACGCGATCTGCACAGGGAGATGCGCTGGGCAGTTGCATCTATTGTCCCCTGCCCCAGCTGGCTTTGCTCCCGGATGCCCAGGAAGATGTGACGGCCCAGAGCATCTCTCTGTGCAGATCGCATCTGAAAAGCAGCAGGAGTGGGACAGATTGTGCGGCTCACAGAGGGGACGGCGTTCCCTGTGCACTGGATCCGGCCAGTGGGTCGGAGTTTGGAGATAGATGGCATAGACCATCTATCAGTGTGATACCAACTGACTGTGTCATCTTCATGTCTACTCAGAAGTGTTAGGTATAAAATTTGGCTCCCAATTCATGGTTCAATAAAAAGGTTTATTTACATATTTGCAAATATGGGTGGTAAGCAAGAATCAAATGAAACAGCCTGCAAAACCACACTTTGCACAAAATGGGTACAACAATTTATACTACTGAGGCGGAGTTTCTTCCTGTATCTTCATTGGTTATTCCCACCCACCTGGTAGCACTCATGCAGAATAATTTACTTTCCCCCTTCCCTTCCTCCTCCTTTGCACATGCTTTTACCCAGGATGCATAGGGATGGCTAGTACACTGACTAAATACAAGTTTCACTCAAGATTACAGCTGCGTCTCGGTTCTGGGAACTTTTGTCCATGTATCAGTTTAGGAATACGCACAGCCCTCCCTTTTTATCAGCCAGGCTCCGCCTGGGCCCAAAACACCATCAACCCCCCCTCTCTCCGTAGAGAGAAACAGCAGGCCCCACGGTCTAGTGTTAGAGTTCAAAATTCCCATGGGTCTGTGTGACTATCGATTTATATCTCACAGGGTTGTTGTTCAAAATCATGAATCATTATATATTCTCACAGAAGCAAGCCCCGTTGTGTTCAATGCTTACTCCTAGGAAAATGTGTATAGGATTGCAGCCTTAGAGAGTAATCCAATGTATGGTTACACAGAGGGGGATGGGTGGGGGGCGCGCCGGGTGCCTGGGCGAGCAGGCGCCCCCTCCGAGGCGAGGGAAAGCCGCGCGGGGCGCGCGAAGAAACCGGAAGTCAAACGACGGCCTGTCAATCACTCACGTCCCGCCCACCGTTCCGGCTTGCGAGAGAGTAGATGACACCACTGGGTATAACTCCTAAAAAACTGGCCCAGACTGAAGCTAGAACAAACTCCGCCCAACTGAGGAATGTGGCTCCTCCCTTACCTTGATCAGCGAATAATCAAGGACTCAGTTCAGTGGCAAGCTCCACCGACCCTGCACCATGTGACCAGCACAAAGATGCAGAAAAAAAGGAGGGAAAAGAGAAACAAAAGGGGGGATCCAGCCACAGCCCCCCACAAGCAAGCAGCAGACAGCTCCCCACAAACAAAACAGCTGTGACTCACACACCCCTTCTTTCCTCATTCCAACTTTCACATACTCCCCTTGTTTCTTGTTGGCCCTGTTTGCAAGCACCATTTGTGAGCTCACAGCTGTAGGTGTGAAACTGCCCCAGACTGAAGCCAGAACAGGTAGATCACCTTTTTCTCCAAGTGAGCATGTTTTTCCTCTTTGCAGAATGAGACGCACAAAAACAAAGGCATACGCTCAGCGTCCTCCGTTAATTTCATTCCTAGAGGTTCTATCCCTGTGGTTGTTTGTTTGCATCGTTTGTTTAATCATTCCTTTTATTTGTCTTCAAATGCTGTATGAGCTTGATATCAATATTCCTCCAAGGACATGCTCCTGAAGGCAGTCGCTGTGGCTTTGAAGAGCCCCAGATCTGTAAACTGGCATGCGGCAAACTCTTTCGTTTGAAGGCATTTGTGCAGCTGCCTGTCTGCTGTGTAACTTGAAATAAGACAGAGGCAAGTCACTCCATTGAATTATGGTTGCTTCATGTGTTACTGAGTCACAACCAATCCACACATTTCATTCATTCATTCATTCATTCATTCATTCATTCATTCATCTTCAAACGTATCAGTGGCCTCTCCAGGCACAACCCTCCCTAAGACAATATACAATAAATCAACAAAACCATATTTGAAGTACAGTTTTGAAAAACACAGTAAAAGTCAGATTAGATGAAATGCCTGCATCTTGGATTTTCTCAATGGAAGTATAGACTGCAGGCCCCCCCCCCCCCAAGTGGGATTGTGGTGTGGTTCCATCTGAATTTCTCCCATGGCTATTTGACCCAGGGAAAATGCTTTCATTGGTGCTAATGGGAATTTTTCTTTTGTAGAAGTAGTGGGGAGATCAATGTCAGGGCAATGGGAAGGTAAGAAGGCTAACCCTTCTCCCATACCATGGGGCCTTTCCAGATAGAGGCCCCATGCAGCCACTATTTACATTGGAAGAACCAAGCATGCAGGCCCCCTCCACGGTGTTCCATATGTTTTCTGGGCTCTCCATGGGGTGGGTGGAGTACAGTGCTCATTGCTTAAAGCAGCAGGCTCTGCAGTGTTGGGCCCATCCATCCCCTCGCATCTCCGTTTGACTCTGAAGTCCGTTTGACTTCCTTTCTGGAAGCGGGGGGTGTCGTGTGCAGATGTGGGAGTGCTGTGATCACACATGGGTGATGTGGTAACCACATCACTGCGTTGTCTAGCCCTGGGTGCCAAATAGCTCCAGGACGCTGCTGGCGTGCAGCATGAGGGTGGGGTGGGGAATCAAGATGCCTGTGAGGCAATCTTTACCCCTTACCTCTGTATATTCTTGGTCCGACACCAGCTATATTGTTGGCATTACTGCGAGAAGAAAGGCGAGCGACTGATAGAAAAAGAGCAGATCCTTGTGCAGACTGGTGCTGCTGGGATCTATCCCTCCCTCTCCCAGTCCACCCCTGCTTTCCCATCAAACTACACTGAACTCCTACCCCCTCCTCCCTGCCCACGAAATGCTCCTGTAGCAGGCTTACTGAGAGAGCTATCCAAACCTGGAGTTAGGCTGGCCCAGTTAGGCCAGCAAAGTTTGGCTGGCACAAGGGCCAACGTAAAGCTTGTTTGGACCACTCTTGGAGTCAGGGAGGCCAGTACACAGACATGCGCCATCCTCCCTGACTCCGAGAGTGGTCC
>JAJKFI010011724.1:0-11133 GCA_029204185.1 Lerista edwardsae
CCCCCCCATAAATGCCTGGAGTGGTTCACTCCTTTTGGGTGGAGTTTCTCCTTTGTTCCAGTTTTGCACTTGCCTCCCTGTTTTTAGGAATAGAAGGGAAAGCCCGCTTTTCTCCGTCTTAGCTTAATGTGCCTCTGTGGGCTGTTCTTCATGAGTGGAAGTTGTTTACATGCCTGAGGCCTGACGTGAGAGCACGACCTTTCAGGGCCTGGAAGCCTGAGGGAGTACCTCTCCGCAAGAACACACAAAGACAAAGTATTATACAGATTGAGTATCCCCAATCTACTTGGGACAGGAAGGTGCCTGGATTTCAGATTTGTCTGGATTTCAGAATAATTGCGTACATATAATGAGAAACGCTTCCTCTTGCTCATTTCACTGTTACCCATTTGGGAGTCTGGTTAGGTGGACATTCTTCAGCAATGGCACACACTTCAGAGTAGAGAATAGAACTTACAGCCTGTATGTGGGAATGAACACAAAACCTTCTAGTATTCTCACTAAAGAAATTTTTTAAAAAAATCTTGGGACAAAAATGTCTTAATTTCAGAACTGTCTGGATTTTGGATGTCTGGATAAGGGATCATCTACCTGTATAGTGAGTCTGGGTACAAATGCTCTGTCCAAGGGTACGAAACTGCAGCTGCACCAAACCAATCAGGCTGCTCTTCTTGGTCCTTATGCAGGTATTGGAGTCTGCAAAGGAGAAGTACAAAACATGCTCCGTTTTTTATGCTTTTCTTTTAGGTGCAGTTACTATGCCTGCTGCCCATTTCTCCTGCCTCTTCCTTCTCCTCCTCCTCTCCGTACTGGTCTCTGCCTCTGAAGACAAGCTGGTGGTGGCCACCAGCAGCGGCCCTCTTAAGGGCAAGCAGGTCCGCTCTGGCACTGCGGCTGCCTTCCTGGGCATCCCATATGCAGAACCACCCCTGGGAAAACTGCGTTTCCAGAAGCCTCGTCCACACCAGCCCTGGAGCCATGTCTTGGAGGCCACCAGCTTTGGCAATTCTTGTCCCCAGTTAAATGTGACTAACGTTCCTGATGCAGACCTGCTGGCTCCCAACACACCACTCTCCGAGGACTGTCTCTTTCTCAACATCTGGGTGCCCCATCCACGGCCCTCCACTCCAGCTCCTATCCTGGTTTGGATCCACGGTGGGGGGTTTGTCTTTGGCACAGCCTCACTGGATGTCTTCAATGGAGCTGTATTAGCAGCTACTGAGAACGTCATTGTGGCCTCCATGAATTACCGCTTGGGGATTCTGGGTTTTTTTTACTTGCCACCGGCAGCCCCAGGAAATGTGGGCTTGTGGGATCAGCATCTGGCTCTGACCTGGTTGAAGGAGAATGCAGCTGCCTTTGGCGGTGACCCAGCTCAGTTGACCCTCTTTGGCCAGAGTGCTGGAGCAGCCTCGGTGGGTTTCCATCTCCTCTCACCCGCCAGCCAGCCCCTTTTTGCCCGTGCTGTGCTTCAGAGTGGCACTCCCAATGCTCCCTGGGCTTGGAAGAGTCCTGAGGCGGCCAAGGAAGAGGCTTTGTTGGTGAGCCGCCAAGTGGGGTGTGTTTCTGATAACCATAGTGCTGTGGTGAGCTGCCTACAGAGGAAGGAAAGTGGGTACCAGTGGTGGCTGTCTGATCTAGGTGGTGTCTATTCATTGACAACTGATGGGGAATTCCTTACAGATGAGCCCCGAAAACTTTTGGAGACTGGAGCTATTCCAGCTAAGTCGGTCCTCATGGGTGTTACAGCTGATGAGGGGTCCAGCATTGCATTTTTTATGATTCCTGATGTCAGATCCAGTGAAGGGAAAATGACACAGAAGCAGCTACTGGAAGGGGTGGCTGCAGTTATTTCAAGGAAATATAATGAAAGTGTTGCCAAAGCTATAGCACGGGAATACAGTGAGTCTAGCCATGGGCCAGAAATCCATCGAGAAGCCTTGACTAGTTTTTTAGAAGATTACTTTTTTACCTGCCCATTGGCTGAAATTGCTGCAAAGGTGTCAGAAACCAGGAGTCCAATATATGTTTACTCGTTCAACCAGTGTGTTGTGGGTTCTCTGTGGCCTGAATGGGCAGGAGTATACCATGGAGCTGAGATACCATACCTCTTTGGAATCGTGGCATCACCACAGGGAACCAACTCATCGCGCGTAGAGGCCGATGCTGCACTTAGCCGCCGGGTGATGCGATACTGGGCAAACTTTGCCAGACATGGGTAAGGCTTGAAGACTCAATGGCATGGTGTCCTAAATACACTGCTTGCTCAGCCAGGGTGTTTCAGTGAGAATTGTGCTGGGGTAGTGATTGTGGTGTTGGACGAAAACCTGGAAGATCCAGGTTCAAATCCCCGCTTAGCCATGAACTTTCCTGGGTCACCTTGGGTTAGTCACTATCTCTCCACTTCACCCACCTCACAGGGTTGTTGTGAGAATAAAAGGAGGGAACTATCGTGTACACCATCCTGAGCTCCTCGGAGGTAGGGCGGCATAAAAATGGGATTGTTGTTGTTCAGTCGCTAAGTCGTGTCCGACTCTTCGTGACCCCCTGGACCACAGCACGCCAGGCCTCCCCGTCCTCCACTGGCTTCCGGAGTTCGCCCAATTTCATGTTCATTGCTTCGGTGACACTATCTAACCATCTCATCCTCTGCCGCCCCCTTCTCCTTTGGCCTTCAATCTTTCCCAGCATGAGGGTCTTTTCTAACGAATCCTCTCGATAATACTTAACGAATGGTTGCTCCTGGACATGAATGCAGCCTGACAGCCCAATATATTCCTAACCCCCCGTCCCCCCCCAAATGCAGTGGTGCCAAATAGTGACCACTGCAACTTTTGTGGAGGGACGATTGTGGAGGTCTTCTCTTGATAGGAGACCTCCTTTGTTTTCTTATGTTGGGGTGAGAAAACACCCCATGGTGTTTTCTCCATGGTGAAAGCCTCCATGGTGGGGGTGGGGGTGGGGGTGGGGGTGTCCTACATGGACCTGCACTAGCTCAATAGCTGGCATAGGTCCACGTGGATCTACACTCTGGGATTGGGTCTGGAAAGGGGGCTAAAATGTTTTCTCCTCGTATGATGTGAAACCTCATGTACAATCACAGGCTGTGGTTGGAATTTGACAGTGATTTCCTCCTTTCCCTTCCCCCTCGCAGGAATCCCACTGGATCCACACCTAGTGAGGTGCACTGGCCACTCTACAATGCTACTGAGCAGGACGTTTTCCATATCAGCACAGAAGCACCTCAAATACGGCCGATATCACCAGCCCCACGCTGTGAATTTCTGACGACACTGTTCTTGAGTGCAACGTGCAAACGTGAGTTCAGGTCTTTTTGGTCAGGGAGGAGGGGTAAATAGTGAGAATTAACTGCCCGACCTGGACCATGGCAAGGCTAAGTGGGATCCACAGCAAATGCTACTCTGTTAATCCAGCCCCGGATGGTTCCACATATCGCTTCAGTTTATTCTCCTTAGATGGTTGTGTATTTTTTTAACCCCTTGAGCACACAAGGGGTGTGCCTGCACCCTCACCAGAAAGCTTGTCCATTCCAGTGGCCCTCAAACCTTTGAGGACCAGGAAACATTTTTCAGAATGGCCATCTGTCTGGGACCCACCAGAACAAATGTAACGGCCCGGAGTGCTATTGTTGAGACTCTAGAACCTGGTGCTTACCTGGGAATGCGGCAACAAGTAGTGTTATTTCTCAGCAACGTTCCTATAACAAAGTGAATCCAAAAGGAAAAAAACACACACCCTATTTACAACCTTGACACAAGGAAAATAACCACATAGCCCTCCCCCTGTCCATTGTCTCATCTTCCCATACTTCCAATTATGGCTGCCCTAGATGGCTGCCCTACCTGAAACTGGCTTGCGACCCGCAGTTTGAGAAAATAGTCCGAAAATGTGAGATACAGGAAGCTGGACGAGATGGGCCTTTGGCCTGATCCAGCAGGGCTCTTCTTATGTTCTTATATGATATTCTCAAATGAGGTTCTGAGAATCCCCTTGCCTTTGGGTTCTGACTGATAATACTCAATTAATCAGCTCCTATCTTTTGTACTTTTGCAGAGGAGCCTGGCAAAGATGCTGTCCTACCTGACCAGAGGAAGACAAAAGGAATGTGATGAAAGCTTAATAGAATCCACATAATAGATCTTTCTGATTAAATGGTTCAGAGTTTTGATGGTCTTCATCATTGATTTAATTTGATTGCTGCTTTAAATTGTTTCTCTAAACTGTCTTGAGATGGCATCCTTGGATCATGGGCAGCCCAATCCTAAGCTTTGCTAGAACCGGCAGGCCAGCGGCACTGTCTCCAGCACAGCTTGGGAGGCCTGAGGAGCCAGCCCAGCGCAAGAGCATGTTCGCGCCCTTGCCTCAGGGGGGCTGCAGCTTCCCCAATGGCTTCCTTGGGTCTGCGCCCATGAAATCGCAGGTGTAGGTCTGAGGCAGCCCAGATTAGGAATGCGCGGCCTGGGGACGAGGCCTTGGAAGCGGCCTGATGGCCACATTGAACCCACACCCCCTCCCCGGGCCAGCCCGCCGCCTGCCCCTTGTTGTTTATTTGGAGTGTTTATAGCAGAGTTGGGGGCTTGTGGACCCATTCAGCGCTTGCCTAGCGCGATCGGAGCGGAGGTACGAAGCGATCGCTACATTTCAATAACAAAGTCTTTTATTGGTTACAGTAGCGATAGTTAGAAAGTGAGAAGTTCTATTTGCCGGTTAGCGAAAGCCGGCGAAGGCTTGCCGCGTACAAGCGGCTTTTCAACGCATGTTGTTACATTCTCAGTTACAGTCTCAGTCTCCGTTTCAGTGCGCACACAGTAAAAATATAAGTTATATAGGAACAAAGGGGTGTAGCCAGAGCATATCTGGTAGGTGGATACCTGAAGACCCTTGTGCCCCATGTTAACCAATGGGGTGACCCTTTGAACATCATGATCTCATGAGAAAGTGGATGTTTGCTAGCCAGTGCTTCCCATGAGAAACATTGCTTGCTTCTGTTACACTATCTAAAGGGAGTTCAGCTACTGTGTAGCAGGTTGCACTAACAAGCTGGGAAGCTGACCACTTCAAGGACACGCAGGTGCTCTATCTGATCTGGAGACGGAGAGACGGAATGCCAGTTTCCACCAGTTCTGGAGTGTGTGGTGTGAAACTGCAACACCCCCCCATTGCGTCTCGGAAGTCATCTTTTGGCGCCAAATCTAACATTTGAACTGCTTGTTTGAATTGTGGCGCAGGAAGTGCTTTGGTCAGGACATCCGCGATGCTCTCCTGCGATGGACAATAAAGCACGTCAATGTCCCCGTTTTGGACTGCTTCTCTGACATGTTTATGCTTTATGTCAACATGCTTAGAGTGCATCCGGATTCGTTCTGACCCAGCAATCTGGATTGCGGACTGGTTGTCCATCCAGATCTGGATTGGATTTGTTTGTGGAGCATCCAAATCCAACATCAATTGCCTGAGCAGGTGTAGGTAGTTGGTCACATGACTCAGGGCTGTGTACTCACTCTCTAGAGTAGAACACGCGATAGTCTTTTGCTTGTGTGACCCCCAATCTATCACGCAATCCCCAAGGCGTATGGCATAGCCTGTGGTAGATCTCCTTGTGTCATCCCCCCCAAAGTCACTGTCTGCAAAAACCTCTAATTGCAGTGCTCCTTTTGGGGTGATGTGGTATTTGTGGTTACTTGTGCCTTTCAAGTACCTGAGGATGCGTTTCAAGGCTATCCAATCTGCCTGTGTGGGATTTGCAGCTTTTCTGCTCAGGTGATTGACTGCAACGCTAATGTCTGGGCGCGTCCAGCACGCAAGATGTGTGAGTGAACCCAACAGTGAAAGGAACACGTTCTGGTTTGGAAATGGTGCAGACTCTTCTGCTTTTTCCCCTCTCCCCATCACTATTGGAGTTGATACAACCTTGCAGTCTTGCATGCCCCATATCTGGAGTAGATCGTGGATCTTTTTCTCCTGACTGAGGAGAAAACCAGCACTGTCAGCTGTGCGTTCGATCTCTACCCCTAGGTATTGACTGACAGGACCAAGACATTTAAGTGCGAATGTCTTTTGCAGTTGTAGTGTGATCTGATTGATCTGTTGTGTTGTCTTTGCGAGGACCAGCAAATCATCAACAAAACATAACAGAACACATAATTTCTCTCCTTTTCCCTTTCTGAAAAGGCATGGATCAGCTGTGGAGGGGGTGAACCCCAATTTTTGCAGCTGCTCTTTAAGGCATAAGTGCCAGCTTCTCCCACTTTGTTTCAGACCATAAACAGCTTTCCTGAGGCGAAAATGTGAGTAATCGCTTTGCACACCTGGAGGTATTGTGATATATACCTCTTCCTGCAGGTCTGCGTGCAAGTAGGCTGTCCCAACATCAAAATGGTGAACTTGATAACCTCTGCTGGCTGCTACGGCAAGCGCTGCGCGTAGCGTGGTGGCTGCAAGTGTTGGTGAATAGATTTCCTCGAAATCTACACCTGGGATTTGTTTACAGCCACGGATCACTAAACGGGCTTTCTTTAACGGCTCAGCACCTTCCCTATCCTTGAGAACAAACACCCATCTGGAATCAATTGCGTGTTTTCCAGCTGGTAATGTTGCTGGCTCAAAGACCTTTAAGTCGTGCATTGCCTTTAATTCAGTCCGAATAGCTTGTAGCCATTCTTCCTTCTGGGCTTGCGGTAGCTCCATGACATCTTGGTATGTCTGAGGTACCTTTCCTACCTCTACCTGGTAGGTTAATCTTTGGGGTGGGACCCCACGCAAAGCCCTTGGAGGAAGAATGCGTCTGGTCGGAACAGCTTGTTCCGGTGTAGCTTCCTCTGAAGACGTGCTTGTATCTAACCCTGGAGTGGCCCCCCCCTCCTCCAGCAGCCTGTCAGGGCTTACTGGTGTGGCAGGAGGTGGCTCCTGTCTTTGTAGAGTTCTCTGAGGAGTTGATGCGGGCTGATCGGGAGTGCTTTCTAATCTTGCTCCCCCCCCATTTTCTGCAGCTTGTGTGGGGATGCTGACTGTTCTGTCAGCATGATCTGGCAGTAAACCTTGCTCAGAGAAATCGTAAGAGTTGGATATTGTGACAGTTTTGTGGTCAGGATTGAGGAATTTGAGCGCTTTGCAATTCGGTTCAAACCCAATAAACTGTAGCCGCCTGGCACGCGGGTCATCTTTTCTGCGCGTTTCCCGATCTGCATGTACAAAGGCGTATGATCCAAACGTCTTTAGAAATGCAAGATTGGGAGGTTTGCCGAATAGCTTGGTGTAGGGGACCCCGTCAATCGAACGGTGGTAAACTCGATTTGAAATAAATACAGAATATTTCATCGCCTCTCCCCACAACCCTTTGGGTAGTTTTGACTGCTCCATCAGCGCTCTGACCATGCTCTGGAGCTCACCGTTTTTCCTCTCCGCAACCCCGTTATGTTCTGGGGTGCGGGGGGCGGTGAGCCTGTGGGTGATGCCCTGCTTTTCCAACCATTGAGACATCTCCCTACTCAGAAATTCACCTCCCCGGTCGGTTTGGATCGCCACCAGGTGATGCCCAAACCGCCTTTCCGCCCACCTGACCCAATTGCGGATTTTATTAGCAGCTTCAGACTTCTGGCGCAATAAAAATGCAAAACTATACCTCGTAGCATCGTCCACGAGCGTAAGAACGTATTGCGCCCCCCCCTGCTGTCTTCTTCACAGGGCCGATTAAGTCCATATGCACCAGCTGTAAGGGGGTTTGAGTCTGGCGGTTGCTGAACTTCGGGATGGATGCGCGATGCGATTTAGTAAGTTTACACACATCACAGTCCACAAAAGCATCGCAGTCTTTTAAGTCCATTCCGTGCACAAGTTCAGCTGTCTTTTTCACATAGTCATGATTTAAATGTCCTAATCGAAGGTGCCACACGTGCCCACAGGATCGGTGCCTTGGTTGATTGAAGCACACAGTTGCCTGTTGATTCCCTGTTGTCTCTGCTCCAAGCACGAACAGCCGATACACTCGGGGGACAGCCACACAAAGATTCCCCCTCTCAAGTGTGCAGACGTCGTCTTGGAAAGTCACTTTAAATCCATCTTCTTGGAGGGTGCCAAGGCTGAGCAGATTCCTCGACATTGTTGGCACACACAGCACATTCTTCAAGGTAGTCTGCAGTTGTGGCAGAAAAACCTCTCCAGCGCAAACTACTGGCGCTGTTGTTCCATTTGCGAGTGCGACAGTTTCACGATCCGTCTCGCACTTGCTCGTGAGTAAGTCAGCGGATGTTACGATATGGTGGCTTGCTCCCGAGTCCAACAACCAGGATCCTCGCGTGCGCACACCTGCCGCTGAGCCCACAAAAGCGATGCTCGCTTTGGGATGTTGTGCATGGGGCTTTGGAAACTGCCCTTGCCCCGTGCCCTGCTCACCTTGGGGTTTTTTCTTCTTTTTAGAGCCTCCTTTCTTCTTGGCACACTGGTATGCGAGATGTTGGGTTGATCCGCACACATAGCATTGTCTCACACTGGCGCACACTTGCGCCTGGGACTCATTCTTGGGCTGCTGCTGCTTTTTCCCAGAAATGTTGTTCTTCCCCTTTCGGAATTCTCGCTCCCTCTGGTTGTCTGCCCTTTTGTCCGCTTCCTCGAGAAGACGTGCGACAACAAGGGTGACTGTCAGTTGTGCTGCAGGGATGGATTCCAAAGTCAGGGTAAACATGTCCCAAGTCTCATCCAGGGAATTGAGGATCGCAAATACTTTGAGCCTTTCCTCAACACGTTCCCCAATCGCCTCAAGGTCTTTGAGGTTTTGCTGCATTGCTCTTAGGTGGACCCGTAAGTCCCCCCCCGGTTCAAGACGCGATCGCCACAGCTTGCGTGTCAGAACCATGCTGGAAGTCAGGGATGCACGTGCAAACAACTCTCTCAATGTGGTCCAATAGTCCATAGCATGTCCGAGATCGCGAACATAGACTAAGAGATCCTCCGAGATTGCGAGACCGATGGTAGCCTTCGCCTTCCTGTCAGCTGCTTCTTCTGCAGCGTTCGTGGGAAGCGCTTGAGTGTGCTGCCAAAGGTCTTCTCTTTCCAGCAGCAACCGCATCTTGTGTGCCCATTGCACATAGTTGCTGTCGTTGAGAAGTGGAATGGGAATGTTGAAAGGCGCCGGCGGGGCGGCGGGAGGTTGCTGCGCCATCCCGATTCCGGGCCCAGCGGGCTGCAACGGTGGAACTTGAGGTGGTATCAGAGGGATGAAAGGACCTTGTCCTGGAACGAGCGGCGGTGGCGGGACAGGTGCTTGGCCGTCGGGAGCCCCCGGAAGGGGAAGGAGAGGTCCGAGATCGTCCGATTCGCTCTCCTCACTTTCCCCGGATTGCTCGGGTTCTCCTGGGTCGCCAACGTCCTCTTCCCCCGCCTCGTCACCGAGGTCTTCTACCTTGACTTCCTCTGTCTCCTCTTTGTCTCCACCGGTAGCTCCTTCCTCATCAGACATCGGTCAGTATGTCCGCGAGTGTAGGGGTGCAGCCACATTCACCACTCAGTCTCTGCTCCGTGGATTGGGTCCGCGGCAAACCCCTGCAGGGTTACGGCTGAATCTTCCATAACCTGTTGTTTATTTGGAGTGTTTATAGCAGAGTTGGGGGCTTGTGGACCCATTCAGCGCTTGCCTAGCGCGATCGGAGCGGAGGTACGAAGCGATCGCTACATACCGCTAATACCACCTTCCCACCCTCTTTCCTCCCAGAACCTCTCCTGCACCAGCTTAGTTTGGCACTCTCGGGCTGACACTACTTGTAGTGGTGGCACTGGTGGGCACTGGTCGTGGCAGCCACATCAGTGCTACGCAATCTCTTGGATTGTGCCTACAATACATAAACAGATGTTGGGGATTGAAGGACAGGGACACAGAAGTCTGTTTAATAATAATCTATATATATAAAGAAGAGCGTATGTGTGTATATTTGTATGTTCCACATAGGCTCCGCAACGCTTGGACCGATTCGCGCCAGACTCGGCATGCTGGTGCCTTGGCCCCCCGAGACTGTCGCTGCGCGGTTTTGGAATGGATCGTGCCCCCACAGGCGCGGATACAAGCGAATTTGTGGTTCTCTATGGGTGGCTATGGGCTGAGCCGCAGCATTCCGAGGTTCTGAAGATGTCATGATGAGATGCAAATGACATGCAAATGACATGCGGAATCTTCAGACAGCAACTGAACTCTTTACAGTTGGAAGACAAACAGCAGGCAAACTGATACAGGGCCAGGGAAATGTGTTCTGTGGACATGTGGGCGGTCCCTGCTTGGCAGTGGACAGTTGGCACAAGGTGCTGTGGTTGTTGCTCTCACTCTGAAAGATTACTTTCACTGTATAACGTAAGGCAATTGGGCAGGTGCAACCAAAGGCTACAAAGATGAAACAACAGCGTACACAGGAAACACCTGAGGAAAAAAACGCGACTTGCAATGCTACGTCACAGAGCTGCTACATCTAGAGCAACAGAAACAGGACAGCAGCATGACAAAAGACCACAATAAGAGAGACAGAACTGCTACATCTAGAGCAACACAAACAGTACAGCAGCATCACAAACGACTACAGGATCTGAAAAAGAGGGCTACTACATCTAGAGCAACAGAAACAGTACAGCAGCAGGGATGGGACATATAAACACCCAGGCACACATGTGAGTGGGGGGGCAGGGATGGGACATATAAACACCGGGGCACACATGTGAGTGGGGGGAGGGGTCAGGGATGGGACATATAAACACCCGGGCACCCATGTGAGTGGGGGGTCAGGGATGGGACATATAAACACCCGGGCACACATGTGAGTGGGGGGGTCAGGGATGGGACATATAAACACCCGGGCACACATGTGAGTGGGGGGGCAGGGATGGGACATATAAACAGCCGGGCACACATGTGAGTGGGGGGGCAGGGATGGGACATATAAACGGGCCATCTGTATGCCTGGTGACTGGGGGGTGGTGGTCAGAGAGGGGACATATAAACATCTGGATGAAGCCGGGTACATAAAAGCTAGTCTATATATGTATATAAAGAAGAGCGTATGTGTGTGTGTGTGTGTGTGTGTGTGTATGTATGTATGTATGTATGTATGTATGTATGTATGTATGTATGTATGT
>JAJKFI010011724.1:43920-61445 GCA_029204185.1 Lerista edwardsae
TGGTGATCAAAGAATCTTTGAATAGATTTCAATAACAGACCGTTCCTTAGAAGTCAACAAGACCACGTGTACTATACATTATTTCTGTTCTTTTTCTCTTGCTTCTTTCTATTCCTAGAATGTTGTTTGCCCTGTATGTATTTGTGCTGCTCTTCATCTTGTTTAACACCAACTTCACATGCGCCATTAGCAGATAATAAAACTGATTTTCATGCTGAGAACGGTTGCCGGCTGATTTCTGCTTAGCGCGCTTCTGTTAAAGCATCTTCCAGGCCTGTGTTTTTCTAGTCAGTTCCAAGAGGCTCCAAGCTGGCTTTTCTATGTATGTGGGCACCTTAAAGGCATGGGAGCAGATACTGGTAAGACATCTGGCAATCCTAGGAGGATCCACTCACAGCCATATGAATGCAGTTTCTTTTTTGAATGTATACTCCAACCTTCTCCCTTTAGAAGCACAATCCCAACCAACTTTGCAGCACTGACATAGCTGTGCCAATAGGACATGAGTTGCATCCTACAGTTGGGGGGCAGTCACAGAGGCCTCCTCCAGGTAAAGGAATGTTTGTTGTCTCACCTAAGAGCAGCATTTCCCTTACTCTGGTGCAGGAAGGTTGGTTAGGATGGTGCCCTAGATCAGTGGTTTTCAAACGTTTTAGACCGGGACCCACTTTTTGGAAAGGCACTCATGTCAGGACCCACCAGAAGTGATGTCATGAACCTGGAAGTGATGTTGTGGCAGGAAGTGACATCATCAAGCAGGGAGTGCTGTCATTGTAACATAATAAAATGACACTCCTGAAATGTAAACTGGCATTCTTGGACTGCCACCATTGTGCAACCATGAAACATCCCTGACAGAATGCAAGAGGAGGACAGCATGTGAGGTAAGAGCACTGAACTAAAAACAAAATTGAAAAACAAAACCCTCACACTTGAAAATTCAAACTGTTAACGCTCACAAAAGGAATATAACAAGAGTAAGGTCTGCATTTTCCAAGATGGCTGCTCCCACCTTTCTGTGACCCACCTGACATCAGGTCGCGACCCAGCAAGTGGGTCTCCACCCACAGTTTGAATAACACTGAGCTGGAACATTCGAAGTGGCTTATCAAACTAAGGGCCCAATCCTAACCCAGTTTCCAGCGTTTCATAGCTGTGCCAATGGGGAGCACGTGCTGCGTCCTGCAATGGAGTAGCCGTCACGGAGGCCTCCTCAAGGGCAGGGAATGTTTGTTCCTTCACCTCCGAGCTGCGTGGCCCTGACCCTGGTGCTGGAACACTGCTTAGGACTGAGCCCTCAATAAGGGTGCAATCCTTACCTTGTCTTTGCCAGCGTAAGTCCCGTGTGGGGGCCTGGGAGTATCACAAATGTGCCATGAATCGTGTTTGCGTCTCCTCGGGAGTCAGCAGAGCCAGTGGAAAGTGTACTGGCTCAGCCACCCCAAATCCAGGCCCTGCGCTGCCCTGACAAGGTAAGGAAGCGCCAGTCAAAGGGGTTGAGGGAGGTGGGGGGTGGAGGGCAGGGGGTGGAGGGACTGGCCTGGGGAGGAGGGGGGGACTGACCTGGGTGACTTAGGCCTGATCCAAACCCCTGTCCCTCACCCAGCTCTATCTGAACCTCTCAGATTGGCGCCAGTGGTTTGGCTGGCTCAGATCGCCCCATGGGGGTGGCTGCTGCACGATATGGGGTGGGGGAAATAAAACCCCTGACTCCAAAGTGCACGCTAGTCACTTCCGACCCTGCACTGGATATGGCTCAGGCCTGCTGGCCCGCCTCTTCCAGTGCAGGATTCAATTGGGCTGTTAGAACAGTCAGTACAATGAAAGAAAAACAAACCTCGGCATCAAAACTCCACAAAACCTGCACCCAGAAACCAGGCAACCAACTCAGAGCATAGATGATTTCAGGCCAGCAAATACACAGAGGGCAGAACATGGTGTTTGTAATGTTCCTGGGCTTCCTTTCAGAAGTTCAAAATAACACTGTTTGACATGCCACGCAGAGGCGCATCAAATCATGCCTTCCTTCTTGCAGCATCAGTAGCCATGTCACCATCACTAACCAGAAATGTTGGTGGTCCAGGAAGGCAACATGAGCTATATAGAGTGAAGTGTTGCAATTACAGTGCAGGAAAACAAGAGCAAATTCAAATCCTCCCTTTGCCACATCACTTATTTAACAACCCCTGGGCCTAGATGGCATCCACCCAAGTGTTATTAAAGAACTGAAGAATGAAGTTGCTGATCGCTTAACAATAGTGTGCAACGTCTCCCTTAAAACCACCATAGTTCTAGAGGATTGGAGGACAGCAAATGTCATGCCAATCTTTCAAAAAGGAAGGAGAGTGGACCCGAGTCCACTAGGGGAATAGGGATCGAGTCGATAGAGGGATGTTCTTTTCCCTCTCTCACAGTACCAGAACCAGGGGACATCCACTAAAATTGAGTGTTGGGAGAGTTAGAACAGATAAAAGGAAATACTTTTTTTACCCAGTGGGTAATTAATCTGTGGAACTCCTTGCCACAGGAAGTGGTGATGGCATCTGGCCTAGGTGCCTTTAGAAGAAGATTGGACAGATTTCTGGAGGAAAAGTCCATTGTGGGCTATCGGATCCTTAAGTTAATAGGCTACTCCAGAATGCCAGGTGCACGGGAGTGGCAACAGGATGCAGGCATCTTGCTGTCTTGCTCCCTGAGGCACCTGGTGAGCCACTGTGAGATACAGGAAGCTGGGCTAGGTGGGCCTTTGACCTGATCCAGTGAGGCTCTTCTTATGTTCTTATGTCCAATCACTAAGCTTCTCCTATTTCAAGAGGGTTGCCGTGAGAATAAAAGACGTTGCCTTCATATAAGTCCCTAACTCCTCCCCCCACAAGCCTCCCGAAGAGTGTTTTCCTAAATTTGTTTTGAAGATTGCTATATTTGGACTTTAAATATCTGTGTCCACCTGGAGAGGCTTGGAACTGAATGAAAGAATTGGTCACAAGTGGAAATTACAGTGGGTGAGTGTTAGGTGGTATCAGGGCACGTTCTCTTCACCTGGCTGAGAGATGTGTTGGCCTTGGAGAAATTCCAAGGCTCAAATTGATCCCTTTGATTTGAGAATGCTTCCCACGTAGTTCAGCTCATGTGGGTTGGTTGTGGTTACTCAGTAATTCTGGTCTTTGATGTACATTTTAGTAGTTAGAGAATTTTTTTTTTTTAAAAAAACCCAGTATATGTTACATTGCCTTGTACTGCAACCTACTATATTACATATACTATACGTATTGTATTGTAGAGAATAGATGGGATCTATCAGCCGAACCTTGTGCCTTCTTAGGGTGCAACCTTAACCTGGAGTTAGGCCAGCGCAGTTAGGCCAGCCCAGTTTGGCTGGCACAAGGGCCACCATAAAGTTTGTTTGGATCACTCTCAGAGTCAGAGAAGACAGCACACAGACATGCGCCATCCTCCCTTGACTCTGAAAGTGGTCTAAACCTGCTTTACATGGCCCTTGTGCCTGCTAAATTTTGCTGGCCTAATTGTGCTGGCCTAACTCTAGGTAAGGATTGCAGCCTTGGTCTGGCATTCCTGGAAAAGAAATAAATTCCAGATTTGCAAGGCCATATACCGTCTTGCTAAAACCCCACAGAACTGGACAATTGACATGTTTATATTATCACAAACTGTGTTTTCCTATTCTTGTGCAGGGGCATAGCTAAAGTGGTACAGGGGGTGCAATTGCACTGGGCAACAAACTTTAGGGGGGCAACAAGCTGAGCTTGACACTAGTGGCCAAAATTCTGAGAACCTTGATATGTATGAGTAATACCATCATGTTATATACCATTCGATGTGGAATTTCATGCAGAATACAATGAAATAAATTGGATTGTAGTATCTTCATTCTATCGAAAGTTATGGCCAAACCCCCCAAGAAAATGAAAATAGAACTGTGATGCCATTTCCTGTAGTGATGTCACTTCTGGGGCATCACTTCTAATGTTGGCTCCTTATATTTCAAACAAGCAAGAAAGCAAATAAAGAGGAACAGATTATATGTCTAGTAATGTAACATGTCCCTTGGTTCTGGGTTCTGGTAAGCCAAGGCAATTCAAGATGACAAATCATGTTCAGAAAATGGTTTTCAATAATAAAAAAAGCAGAATCTCATATAGCCTCTTTGTTCCTTATCTTAATACGCATTCCCTGATGGTGTGGGTTTAGGATTGCGCTGCCCATTTTGCAGATTTTCTAAACAGATACTGCTGCTGTTGCATTTGTGAAACATTCAACAACAGATACTTACCTGGAACTGAGGGGGTGCAAACCAAGTGGATTCCAAAGCCTAGTCCCTTACCATAAAAAGTGTGCCTAAGTTTCATTTTTAATTACAGTGGTGGGGGGGGGATACCCTGCACACATTTCCATCCCCCAATTTCCCTAAAACTGCCATCTTGGTAGAGAAAAAGGGGTGTGTGGCCTGATGCAGAGGGCAAAATTGAGCCCTGGAACTGACATCACAACAGGAAGTGATGTCACAGTTCTATTTTTGTTTTCTTGGATGGGGGCTGGCCATAACCTTTGACAGAATAAAGATATTACACTCCAGTTTGTTTCACTGCATTCTGCATGAAATTCTGCATTGAATGATATATAACATGACAATATTATTTCTACAAATTGTTATTTTAACACACTGCAATTTTTACATGAGTTACATTTTCATTTTCTGGTTTTTTTGGCCATAACTTTTGATAGAGTAAAGAAATTACACTCTGGTTTGTTTTTTAGCATTCTTTTCTGCAATATATAACATGATGGTATTATTCGTAATTACCACAGTTTTAACAATTTTGGCCACTAGTGTCAAGCTCAGCTTGTTGCCCCCCTAAAACATGTTTCCTGGTGCAATTATTATTATTATTATTATTATTATTATTATTATTATTATTAATAATAATAATAATAATAATAATAATAATAATAATAATAATAATAATAATAATAATAATAATAATAATAATAATTGAATTTATATCCCGCCTTTTTGCCCGAAGGCAAAACTACATCTCCCTGCACCACTGTAGCTACGCCCCTGGGCTGGAGTCATCTCCCCTCCCCTCACTGAATAATACACTCAATCATACCATTCCACCACTAGAGGTTCATCACAGAAGACCAGCATGATGAGAGATCTCCACCTCACAGTCTGTGCTTTCCTTTGCTGTGCTGTCATAGGTATGTCCCAACTAGCTGGGCAAGTTCTTCTCTTCCCAATGCCAATGGAAAGGAAAAAAAGGACTGTTTGGAGGGAGTACCATCTATGGGAATTGGGTTTGCTTTCAGGCAACATGGGGGGACGACGACTGATGTCTTGGCTCTCCATCCTGCTTCATTGAATGGCCATCCAGGGCAAAGATTAGCAGGTTTATGCTATGTATCTGTGCATGCAGGTGGCCATAAGAATGAATGTGTACCCATTCATTCCCAACATGTACATATGTGAAGGCGCAATCCTAACCAATTTTCCAGCACTGACATAGCTGTGGCAATGGGGCATGTGCTGCATCTTTCAGTGGAATAGTAGTCACAGAGACCTCCTCAAGCTAAGGGAATGTTTGTTGTATGCTTGTGTTCACTTCTATGCTTGTGTTCCCTTGTATGTACAGCCATTGTATACACCAGTGGTTCCCAAACTGTGGGTCAGGACCTACCAGTGGGTCGCAAGCCAATTTCAGGTGAGTCGAGAGGCACCTAGAGCAGCCATATTGAAAATATGGGAATGTGGGATGCTGGAAAGGGGGAGGGCTGTGTGGTTGTTTGGCTTGTGTCAAGGTTGAAAATAGGCTTTTTTTTTCTTTCTGATTCACTTTGCTATTGGAAAATGACTGAGTAATAACCCGACTTATTGCTGAATTCTCAGGAAAGCAGCAGGTTCTAGAGTCATAAAAGTACAATATAACCACAATAAGTAAAACACAAAAAATTTATCATGAACACAGAGAATTTTCAAAAATCAGGCGAGACCCAACTCTCCTCATCAGGCCCTTTGGAGGGTGGGAAACAATTGACCAGGGAGGGTAAACAAACTAAGACAGTAATCCAGAGGGCCAGAGGGCAGACAGCCAACCCTCATCCGAAGGCCGGACAAAACAAGTATGATTTGATCCCTCTCCAAAAAGCCATGAGGGAGATGACCCTTTGGCCTGATCCAGTCAGGCTCATAAGGAATAAGATCATCCCACTTTCCCTCTCTGGTGCCTGTCCTGTTGGAAAAGTGAAAATAGCCCTTGGGAGATGGAGTTTTCTGACAGCACCATAGTCCTTTGGCAAACTATAATTCCCACGGGTTGTGCTGCGACATGCACCAAGCATCTGAGGCAGATGCTCTCTAGTCATTCCCTCTCCTTGTGGCTCACCAGGACTTGTCACCACCGGCAGAGCTGGAGCATGAGCGCCACTGCAACCTGGTATCTGTAGTGGGAGGGAAGGCAGCAAGTGGAACCAGTGGATGCCACCGACGCCCCCCAAGAGGGCCCCAAGATGGTGCCCAAGGCTCGTGCCCCCCTAGCCCCCCCTAGATCTGCGACTGGATGGGTGGCAGGCAGGGGGTAGGTTAGAGGAGTCGAGGAGGGAAAACTTAATTGTGGCTTTGAAACAAATCAAGCCACTGTACCTTTTTAAAGTTTCTTTTGGTGTGTCTAATCTGCAATTGTCCTCCTAATCTGGCCAAAAAAAAAAAAATGTACGGCATGTTTTGCACTGCTGCTGAAATCAGTCAAAGCTGTTTTCCAGAGGCAGATGACTGTGTAGAGTCGACAGTTCATGCGAATATCCCTCTTTCCAACCACCTCTCTCTCTAAAAAAAATGACCCTTTGTCTCCAGGCCATTCTTCACATCTTCCATTGTCTTTCTGTCATTGCAGCCTATGGCCTGAAGTGCCAGTACTGTCAACGAGAGGAACCCGGCACTGGCTGTCAGTATCCCAAGGATGTCTGTTACACTCATCCCAAAGGCTATTGCATGTCAATCAGTGTCTATTTGAGTAAGTGGAGGCAGAAGGGGGTGATTCTGAGGAGGGTGCTGTATCTGCTTTGCATGCAGAAGGTTAGTGCCGATGCGGGAGAGCTGAATGGCACCCCCATGTCAGCGCTAGTGCCGTTGGGCCGATGCTGGAAGCAGTGTCGGCTCTGCTCCTGCACCAGCCGAACTGGGCTGGCGCAAGAGCAGGTCTGGGCATGGGGAGTGTGGGTGGAAGGGAGGATCTGGGCGGGGGCTGGGCGTGCCAGCAGGTGTGCTGGCCTGGGGAGGGGATGGAGAGGGGATGCGGACAGTAGGCTGCACCTAAGCCTCCGTCCCCAGGCCATGCGGCCCTGATTCAGGCCGCGCGGCCTCCTCGGCTCTGCACCTGCAGATCCAAGGAAACCTATGGGGAGGCCGGAGCCTCCCCTGGGGCAAGGACGTGAATGTGCCCTTCCCCAGGGAAGCTCCCCAGCGCACCAAAACTGTGCTGGTTATAGCACAGGCCCACTAGCCTTGCTATTCCAGCACAGCGTAGGGTTGTGCTCAGAGATGTCATCCGGGCGCGCCAGGAACCGGAACGCCCGGATGATTGGCAGCCCTCCGCCCCTATGGCGGAGGGCAGCCACGCCTCCCTGCGCCTCGAATCGCTCCATTTCAGAGTGATTTGGACGCGCGGGAGGGAGGGCGGGCCCAGGAGCAGCTCGCCCGTCCTCGGGAGAGGCGGTGCGGCCTGGGCCTGTCCGTGGAACTGGCGGAACGGCGTACCGGGCCATTCCGCCAGGATGACACCACTGGTTGCGCTCTCAGAGAGATGAACCAATGTGCTGACTCAGTGCCAGGCAGCTTCCTCTGGCAACATTCACTTACAACACACAGCCCAATCCTATGCAGGTCTGAGCTGAGCTGCTGAGCTGCTTAGGGGTGCAATCCTAACCCACCTTCCAGCCCCCTGACATAGCTGTGCCAACGGGGCATGTGCTGCTTCCTGCTGTGGAGCAATCGTCACAGAGGCCTCCTCCAGGTCAGGGAACGTTTGTTTGCTTATCTCAGAACTGCATTGCCCTTACCCCGGTGCTGGAAAGTGGGTTAGGATTGTGCCCTGGAAGTCACTGGTAAAATGCCCTGGAAGTGGTAAAGTGCCCTGGAAGTGGTAAAATGGCCGCCAATGAATCACACAGTGCCCCTTCAGTGGCCATGTTGAATATGCTGCAACGCTGTGCCAAAACATGAGTTTCTGGCAATGCAGCCATTGGATGGGATCGGGTTGATAATTGCAGAACCCTCTTAAATAAAAAAAACACAACGGATTCAAAGAGTAAAAGAGGAGGTGGCAAGAGCGACTGCTCTCTGATAGCACAATCCTATGCGTGTCTACTCAGAAGTAAGTCCCATTCAGTTCAGTTTGCTCCTTCTCACTAACCCTCCGAGTGATTATTTACTCACCCCCTTCAGCAGCAGTTGTGGTTGAAACAGGCAAGCATAGAGCCATGGCATTCTTACACAAGTGTCTCATTCATAACTTGTAACGTGCTGTTGCTAAGGGAGGAATGTGCAAATAAAATACCTATTCAGAGGAGTTTGTGGAGCCCTGGTGGGAACTTTTCTGAGAGCAGGTTAAGTTTTCTGACACCGCTGTTGGCTCAGAAGATGAAACCATGTCTTGTTGATGGCTTCAGGAAGAAAGCATTTCATTTCTATATGATGATGATGATATGAGAAAGAACAAGTTCCCCCCAGAAGTGTAGCTACAGGGGAGGCGGTGTGGTAAGTATGGCAGATGTAGCATGCGGGGGGCACAGGGATGGTCGCCTTGGGAGCAAAATTCTTAGGGCCCCCAAAATTTATGCCCCTAAGAATTCACAAGGGATATGGTGGCGCTGCGGGTTAAACTGCCGAGCTGTTGACCGGAAGGTTGGCAGTTCGAGACCATGCAATGGAGTGAGCTCCCGTCGCTTGTCCCAGCTCCTGCCAACCTAGCAGTTCGAAAGCACTTAAGAATGCGAGTAGATAAATAGGTACCTCTTCGGTGGGAAGATAATGTTGTTCCATGCGCCTTAGCGTAGAGTCATGCCGGCCACATGACCACGGACGCTTGTCCTTGGACAAATGCCGGCTCTTCAGCTTAGAAACGGAGATGAGCAGTGCCCCCTACAGTCAGTCATGACTAGACCATTCGGTCATGGGGAAACCTTTACCTTTAAGAATCCACAGCGCAATCCTAACCCACTTTCCAGCACTGACATAGCTGTGCCAATGGGGTGTGTTCTGCAGTCTGCAGTGGAATAGGAGTCATGGGGGCCTCCTCAAGGCAAGAAAATGTTTGTTTTCTTACTTCAGAGCTGCATCGCCCCTACGCCGGTGCTGGAAAGTTGGTTAGGATTGTGGCCTCAGTGGTAGCCAGCAGTGCCCCTCCCCCAAGGATAACGTTCTCCTCAGCATTCTCCTCAGGGATGGCTCTACAGGCTTCAGCACGCTTCCCTGGCTTCATTTGAACCGAAGCTGGAGTTTTTTTGCCTGAGCCCCAACCCTGAGGAGAACGCAGCTGCTGTTCTCCTTGCGGGTGGGGTACTGCTGACTCCTACGTGTCTCTCCCTGGCTTCAACTGAAGCCAGGGAGAGACATGCAGGAGCCCCAACCCCAAGGAGAATGATGGCATTCTCCTTAGGGGTGGGACGCTGCCTGCTTTTGGGGGGGCAATACGTGCCTTGGCCCTGGTGCCTTCAAGACACACTACCCCCCTGGCAAGTGCTGCAATGCATGGTATAATTGGCCCCTCCCACTTGCCATCAGGGCTATGCACTGCCATTGGTGCCCAGAATAGCTCCAACAGCGAGTGGAAAGGGCTGCATGAATGGTGTGCTGCAGCGCATGCATTGCTCACCACTTCCCTCTGACGCTACACTACTGGTTCTCCCAGCTTTCGTGGACATATCTGTCACATCTCTCTCTCTCTCTCTCTCTCTCTCTCTCTCTCTCTCTCTCTGCAGGGGGGCGACTGAAGTACCGGATGGAAGGATGTACCAAACAACTCATAACTTGTATGAAAGATAAGAACTATCGAATTGGCATTCGGGTGTCCATATTCTGCTGCCAGTATGATCTGTGCAACCACTGGGAGAGGGATCGTGATGAGACTTGATTGATAATGCTTCGAGAAAATTCAGAGGGAACGAATAGAACAATTGCCCCTCATTTGACATTCTCCTCTGTTTTTGAGTGGGACAGCTTGGGGTGGGAGGTGCGTCTGTCTGCCCGCCTGTGTTTGTGTCTCTTCTCATTCAAAGTGTGGTGACGAAGTCTGACTATCAGGGCCGTGAGGCAACCTGAAATGGTTTCATGGACTGGGTCCCTTGGTGGAGTGGCAAAAGGAAGACCCTCCAGTCCATTTGGCCACTGCCCACTCCAGTGCCTGCTGGGAACAAGTTCAAAAGAGGATTACTGTACAGCAGTGACAGTAAACAGGGGGAAAAGAAAAAGTGGCCACAGCTCCAAATCCAAAGACTGGGTAGTGCTTATGACGTGCCAAGTAGGTGGGGAAAAGCTATATGGATCCTGCCCCCCTTTCTTTTAGTTGACATATTAGGAGCATGGTGTGTAGCCTTTCTGCTCCACACCACCTCGGTTTGCAATGAAACCCAGAATGCACTGCTTTCATTCATGGCAAACAGAAATGGCGCAAAGGGAGGGCTGCACACCATACTCTTAATGATCTCCCTTTCCACCATTTCTGTTGCCAGGAATGAAAGCAGTGTATTTTGGGTTTCATTGCAAGCCTGCTCAGCCTGCCCTCTCCCTCCACATCCCTAGGGATGCATGCATGTGCACGAGTACATGTGCAGAGGTGGCATTTGGGAGAATTAAGAACATAAGAACATAAGAAGAGCCCAGCTGGATCAGGCCAAAGGCCCATCTAGTCCAGCTTCCTGTATCTCACAGCGGCCCACCAGGTAACCCAGGGAGGCATGAGACAACAAGATGCTTGGATCCTGTTGCCACTCCCTTCCACTCAGTACTCTGAAGTAGCCTACTACTAATGTAAGGAGGTTATAACCCATCCTTGCCTATAGCCCATGATGGACTTTTCTTCCAGAAATCTGTCCAATCCTCTCGGAAAGGCATCTAGACCAGATGACATCACCACCTCCGTGGCAAAGAGTTCCACAGATTAACTACCCACTGGGTAAAAAAGTACTTCCTTTTATTTGTTTTAACTCTCCCAACCCTCAGTTTTAGCGGATGCCCCCTGGTTCTGGTGTTTTGAGAGAGGGAAAAGAACATCCCTCTATCGGCTCTATCCCTTCCGTGCATTATTTTGTATGTCTCAATCATGTCCCCCCTCAGGCACCTTTTTTCTAGGCTGAAGAGCCCCAGACGCTGCAGTCTTTCTTCATAAGGGAGGTGCCCCAGCCCCATAATCATTTTTGCCGCTCTCTTCTGCACCTTTTCCAGCTCCACTATGTCCTTTTTAAGGTGCGGCGACCAGAATTGTACACAATATTCCAGGTGTGTATACCATCGATTTGTACAATGGCATAATAATATTGGCTGTTTTATTCTCAACCCCTTTTTTAATTACCCCAAGCATGGAATTGGCCTTCTTAATTGCTGCCGCACACTGGGTCGATACCTTCATTGAATTGTCCACCAGCACCCCAAGATCTCTCTCTTGAGCTGTCATAGACAGCTCAGAACCCATAAGCCTATAGGTGAAGTTTTGGTTTTTGAAGCTCTTCACAATCCCCTCTGGTCTTCACCACCCGGGAAAAAAAAAAGAAAAATAAGAAAAAGCCTTGGTGGATCAGGCCAAAGGCCCATCTAGTCCAGCGTCCCGTATCTTACAGTGGCCCACCAGATGTCTCAGAGAGCATGCAAGACAACAAGATGCCTCCATCCTGTTGCCTCTCCCTTGCACCTGGCATTCTGAGGTAAATTCTGAGGTAAACACACAGGTGGCCAGTCAAGATTCTCCATAGCATTTCTCTTTGACAGCACCAGAACCAGACACTCCTCTTCAGACATGTACTCATAGGAATATAGGAACAGCCCCACTGGATCAGGCCAAGGGCCCATCTAGTCCAACTTCCAGTACCTGCCAGTGACCTATCAGATGCCTCAGGGAGCACACAAGACAACAAGATACTTGTATCCTGCTGCCACTCCCCTGCATCTGGCATTCTAAAGTAGCCTATTATCCTTGCACCACCCCCAAGGAAGACACCAGACTGAGATTAGGGTTAAACTTTATTAAGCACAAATGTAAATCATGTAACCTATTGAACACCCATCCCTCCCTCCCGAGTCTGGGGTAGGCAAAAAACCTGCCATCCATGGCCAATTTGGATGACAGAAAAAAATTCCTACCCAGCCCTCATGATGAGCGACCAGCTAATCTCAGATTGGACATACCTGTCATAGCTTGTGGCACTCTAATTGTGGTGGCAGTCTAATGGATGCCATAGCAGTAAATGTAACTTGTTATTCACTCTGCCTAAAGGAACATGTCAGGATGACTGTATGCAGCCTCTGCATTTTTGAGGTACTTCTCTCTGAATGCCAAATGCAAGGGAGCAGCAACAGAATTTGTTGCCTTGTGTGCTCCCAGAGGTGTCTGGTGAGCCACCGAGAGATACAGGAAGCTGGTCTAGATCATTGGCGTAGCTAATGAAAGTGTAGCCCTGTGCAGAAGGCAAAATGATGCCCTGGAAGTGACATCACAACAGGAAGTGACATCACAGTTGTATTGACATTTTCTTGGGGTTTTTTTTTGCCATAATGTTTGCTAGAATGCAGATCTTCCAACACGGTTCGTTTCATTGCATTCAGCATTATATTGCCTTTCCAATGATATATAACATGATGATATTATTCGTACTTACCAAAGTTTTCGCAATTTTGGCCACTAAAGTCAAGCTCAGCTTGTTGCCCTCCTAAGGCTTGTTGCCCAGTGCAATTGCATGCCCCTGCACTTCTTTAGCTACGCCCCTGGTCTAGATGGGCTCATGGCCTGATCCAGAGGGGCTCTTCTTATGTTCTTAACATTTTAATTTAGAGTTCTGTTAGGAAAGAGAAGCTTTAAGCCCGACTACGAATTTATTTAGACGTGACTGTTTCACAGTATTTACAGCTCTGGCCTATCTCATTAGCAGCGCACTCCTAGAACCTTCCCTGCCATAGCATGCAGCTGTGCCAAAATGGATTGTGCTGAATGCTGGCGGGGGGGGGCGGGTTCTGATCGAGAGGCTGGGGAGGGGAATGGGAAAACATTTTCCCTTACCTCTCCATAAGTGTCACAACCTGCAATTTTTGGCTGGAGCAAGTTCAATGAGACGATAGAGGCATGCCATTAGGTGTGGGATACTATACTGGCATCGGTTGTGCTCACCAAGGCACCCCACTGGCATGCCCCCGACATGCCTCCTACCCTCTCTGGTCTCTGCCCTGTTATATCCACCCCACCAATTCAGCTCTGCTGGTGGGCCTTTGTCTTCCCATGGCCACACATGGGGTCTCTGAGTGGACTGAGAGGCAGAGAAAGGGAGATGGGGCCGGCTGATGAAGGCCATTCCAGATCTTAGACCCTGCCCCGAGCAGCCTCATGCAGGCTACTCAGATTTGTGCCAGCAAAATTGCTGATGCAGATCCAGGCAGCCCCATGGGGTAAAGAGAAAAACTGGGGATTTTCTACATGCAGATCATGTGCTTTACCGTATTATGGCATCTCTCCATATTATCTAGCTTCACACACACACACACACACACACACACACAGATGTTGAAATGAGATCAATCCATAGTATTTATATACCATTTTTCAACACAAAGTTCACAAAGCGGTTTACAGGCAAAAAATAATTATAACGTTACATGGTTCCTTGTCCCAAAAGGGCTCCCGATCTAAAAAATAAATGCAGAACACCACCAGCAACCACCACTAGAAAGGACACTGCGCAGGGGTGAATAGGGACAATTACTCTCTCCCTGCTAAATATAAGAGGAACACTACTTGAAAAAGTGCCTCTTGCCCAGTTAGCAGGGTTCTAGAGATGTCGCTTCCATGTTCATTGAGTCAATTGAGGTGCAAATTAAATGCGGTTTTGCTATCAGCACGCGCATATCTTACCTGAAGCCCGGGATGGCGCGAGCCATGGGTGCCAGGCAGCGGCGGGGTGCCATTGAACGCGGTCTGGGCAAAACCGTGCGGTTTTTGGCCCTCCTGCCCACCCACGCCTCCCTTACACTCGGAAATGGAGTGTTTCTGGGCTAAGGGGGGGTATCTGAGTGACGCGCAGGGGCCGGGCGACGTCCTGGGCGCGTGGTTTCAGCGCCAGCCATGGGCACGCTCGGGCCTCCGTGCGCGCCTGGCTATCAGGTCTGCTTTAGAGACCTCCATAAACGTTCATGTTATGCCGTCTTCCATATTTGTCCAAATGTTCTGTCCCTCAAACCTTCATAAACAGGGGAGTACAAGGGAGTGCTATTGGTTCCATATGTGCACATATTTGCATTACGGACTTCTTGGGGCAGGGGCATGTCGTTGCGGGCTGGAGGTCAACTTGGGGTAAGGAGATATTCAATCACTCACCTGCCTGGTTAAAATATCTCATGTAGACAGGCGGGGTGGCTATGATTCAGGAGACCACAATCAGCTGCTGCCATCTACAGGAGGCAATATTAAGTGACTTGTAGCAGTGATCAAACCATGTGCTCATTGCTGTAGAGAATTTAATAATTTGCACAGATCGACCTGATCAAATGTCTGTGCAATAACCAAGGCTGGACCCAGGAGCTGCAGGACCCAGTGTCAGCATTCCTGTGGGGCCCCCACCCTTCCCACGGGGCCCCTACTCACCATATAGCCATGGCAAGAAGAGCACTTGTGATGCGGCATGAAAGTGCAGCACCTGGAAATAGTTGGCGGTGCCTTCTTGATGTCGCCACCAGCTGGTTCTAGGGGCCCCATTTGGAAGCAGGGGCAGCTGGACCAGCCCAATGAGCAGCTGCTCTGCTCGCCCCTCTGGGTTACAGCCCATGGAGATCCTGGCTGTGACAGCAAGTGATCCACTTACAGCGCAAGTCCCCCCCCCCCGCCAAAGTACAGGGCCCAATGTGATGACATGGGCCACATTGGCTTAAGGCTGGCCCTGGCAATAAACACACAAGACAGGTGAATATGGATGAAAAGGACCACTTTATTAAAGGCAGATGCAGAGGAGGGAAAGCTGAGACAAGCAGCAGGGAAATTAGAAGGTAGACTGCTGCAAGAGGGCAGCTTGCTGAATGGGCCTCAGACCGCAGTCCAACCCCAGCAGGTGAGACACCCTGACTCCAGGCCATGCCCCTAGCAGGGATGCAACCTCTCACAGTCAACCCCAGCAGGGGAGGAGGCAGCTAGACCCCATAGGCCTGCCCCGGCCGGTGAGCAACTGAGGCGGGCCAAGGTTCCAGGCCAGGAAGTGGGAGATGGGCCACACCCTGCCTTGGCTGATGCCCGGATGCACACCAAAAGCCCAACTTCAAGCCTTTGTGTCCGCACCAACTTGCAAGATGAAGTGACCCAGGTAGTATAAAGAAAGGAAAAACCCAACCCAACCACAGACTCAGGTAGGCAAAAAACTGCCCACTAAGAGCCAATCAGGTGGACAGAAAAATTCCTACCCAGCCCCAGACAGTGACCAGCCATGCCCAGACTTTGGAAAATGGGAGGGCGGGCGGGGCTAAGTTCCTGCAGGGTTGGCAGCTAGCTGCAGTTGGCTATCAGAGGAGGAGTGCTGTATGAGTTAAGCCCTGAGGACCGCGCCTCCCACAGCCACCAATCAAAAAGCTGCTGCCTCTTATAGTAGCAGCCGCCAGCCAAATGAAGAACTCTGTGCTAAGGGGTGGGGTTTGGGATAATATATGCATGCCCCAAATTATCAATATTGGTGTGTTTAAAACCCAGACACCTAAATCTATTGCCTGTCTTAGCCAAGAAAGCTCTAAAACAGGCACACGAGAATCAGGTGGCAAGCTAAAAAGCAGAAACTCAGGGTGAAGACAGTTGGGGTCAACATAGAATCCACTTTAAATTTAATTGTAAAATTGCTGAGACTGACAGATACCTAATGTGTTTTCCTTGTACCCCTTCCCTATGTTTTTTTTTCCTTTCCCAACCCATAACTATGAAATTACACAGTATAATAAAAATTATTACAAATTATAATAAAAAAAGGAATCCACCCTAGTGTGGTCAATTCAAATGCATTTTGTTGGGAATGCGAAAAGGAGCTCTTGTGGCTGGCACCACATGGCTGATGCAAATAATCCATACTGTCCTCTATCACCAGAACATGTTTGCACTTCTGGAAAATGTTTAAGAGCACAATCCTAACCTGCAGTTAGGCTGGCACAGTTAGGTAGGGTTACCAGATAGAAACTGGGACAGAGTGTCTATACTTTTAACCATTGTATAGAAGAGGGAATTTGGGCAGGTGCAGCTTTTGAAGCCCTTCCATGATGAGCTACACCTGCCCAAATTCCCTCTTCTATACAATGGTTAATGGCAGAGGTACTCTGTTCCAGTTTCTATCTGGTAACACTACAGTTAGGCCAGCAAAGTTTGGCCAGCATAAGGGCCACCGTAAAGCATCTTTGGACCACTCTCGGAGTCAGGGGGGATGGCACACTGGCCTCTCTGACTCCGAGAATGGTCCAAACATACTTTACGGTGGCCCTTATATCAGGCAAACTTTGATGGTCTAATTGTGCCAGACTCACTCCAGGTTAGGATTGTGACCTAAAGAAGCCAACAAATAAACTGGCAAATGCATGAATGCTAATGTAAAATGTTAAAAAAAAAAAAAAAAACCCTAACGCAAAGAGGCAGGATGAAAAGTGGAAAAAGAAGACTGACAGCAGAACCAGCAATCAATTCCCGATGTGTACCCCTGCCATTTACATTGTGAAGAAGAGGCCAAACTCCATGTCCCAGCAAAGGGAAAAGAGCTTCCTTACTAATTACATCTTCATTCATTCATTCATTCATTCATTCATTCACAGAACTATAAATCTCTGTTGCAAAAATCTTGATCCGAACAGCAGACGTATTGATATGGTAGCTTCATCGCGGAATTGTACCCGCTGGTTCCGCATCGGTTGTACTTGTCGATTACGCAGCTCTTTATTTTCAGCACGGCTTCATCACCTGGGATTAGGGAGTGAAAGCGTTGTGTTACTAATAACTAACGCAAGAGCCATAATTCGGACAGATGGAATATATGGGAGGGGAAGGCTGTGCTGGAAGGATTAGATCATCAAACAAAAGAACTAGTTGTACTGCAAGTTCCCCATTGGAACAAATGGCAACTCTCCACTTCCATGGGAGAAACTGAAGAGGTGTGCTGGGGGTGTGAGCTAAGCTCCAGCGTCTTTTGTCTCCAAGAATCAAGCCAGCTTGTAGCTCTCGGTATTTCTTGGTTTAGCACAGTAGTTATTTATTATTATTATTATTATTATTATTATTATTATTATTATTATTATT
>JAJKFI010011724.1:61455-79816 GCA_029204185.1 Lerista edwardsae
TTATTATTATTATTATTATTATTATTATTATTATTATTATTATTATTATTTATTCGATTTCTACCCCGCCTTTCTGCCCAAAGGCACACAAGGTGGCTTACAACATTAAAAAGGCAATGCAAGCCACAATATATACAATTCAAAGATATTAAAAAGCAATATTAAAAACAGTTAAAATTTAAACAACAAGCCCCGTGGATCCCATAATGTCAAAGAATGTAAAAAATGCCAGCCTGCCTGTCAACATTTAAAGGCTAGTTGGGATAAAAAAGTCTTCAGCCCTCGCCAGAATGTTGCCAACGAGGGAGCAGTTCTTAATTCTAAGGGGAGGGTATTGCAAAGTCGGGGGGCCACCACCGAGAAGGCCCTATTCCTGGCTGCCATCCCTCTCACCTCTCCTGGTGGCGGCACAGTCAAAAGGGCCCCCCCCAGATGATCTAAGAGTACGGGCAGGATTGTATGGAGGAGGCGGTCCCTCAAATACCCCAGACCCGAGCCGTAAAGGGCTTTAAAGGTCAAAACTAGCACTTTGAATCAGGCCTGGAACGGAACCGGCAGCCAGTGTAGTTGCCGAAGCAATGGCTTGACAGAGTCAAACTGATGTGCCCCAATGTGTTCCCAACCTTTTGAGCATGGGGACCCCCTTTTGATGTACAGCTGGCCTTGTTAAAGGCATATTGCTTCTTCCACACAGGTGTAAATTAATTAGCTTCTCTTGACTTAGGAGTTTTTACTGAGAAAATGCTCTCAGGCCTCCATGCTTTTTGCCTCACTGAAAAATGGAGTCCTGACAGACTAAAAGTCCCAGGTTTTCATCCTCTTGGGGATCCCAACCCCCCCGTTTGGGAACCAATGGTTTAAGCACAGTGTTATTCAAACTGTGAGGCAGGACCAGTGATGGGATCAGCCAACGACTCGGGGAAATGCTGGGCGGGCAGCAGGAAGGCTGTGCGGGACTTCTGGGTGATTGACAGCCCGTCCGTCCAGGTCCTCCGCCTGCCCGCCCTCCGCACAGGATGCCCTGGCCTCGGAGGGGGCGCCCACTTGCCGGGGGTGATGGGTGGGGGCCCCCGGGTGCCAGGGCTAGCAGCGCTGGGGCGCACCACCCGGGGGCAGCCCGTGCGGCAGGAGGGTGGGTGGCGGACCCGGACGGACGGGCTGTCAATCACCCGGAAGTCCTGCCCAGCATTCCCCCGAGACGTTAGCTGATCCCATCACTGGGTGGGACCCATTTGGTGGGTTGTGACCTGATGTCAGGTGGGTTGTGGAAAGCTGAGAGCAGCAACCTTGGAACCTGCAGACCTTACTCTTGCTTTATTCCTTTTGTGAGTGTTAACAGTTTGAATTTTCAAGTGAGAGTTTTTTTTTCAATTTTGTTTTTAGTTCAGTGCTTTTATGTTTTTTTTTTTTAAAAAGTTCAGTGTTCAGTGCTTTTACACAATATTTTTTTTCCTAATCCTGCTTTCTGTCAGGGATGTTTCATGGCTGTACAATTGCTGCAGTCTAAGAATGCCAATTTGCATTTCAAGGGTGTCATTTTATTGCTACAATGACAATACTTCCTGATTGATGGTGCCACACCCTGCCATGACATCACTTCTAAATGACATCACTTGGTGGGTCCCAGTACAAGTGTCATTCTAAAATGTGTGTCCCTGTCTAAAAGATTTGAGGACCAATGGGTTTAACATGACCATTGGAGATTGGTTGTGGGGATTGGCATGTTGAACGTCAGACGGAAGAGGCCTGGATACTTTATCATCATCATCATCATCATCATCATCATCATCATCATCTGTAAACTGCTTTGTGAACTTTTTGTTGGAAAGCAGTATATAAATACTGTTTGATTGATAGGATTGATTGATTGAGGCCTCCTTTTTTTATTATATAGCAATAACACACTCAGGTTCAGGGCTAGAAGTTAGCCCCAAATCTGGCCCAGAAGAAAATTTTGATGGGGCAAAATTTCAACATTTTGGGAAAGGATATAGAAATATCTATTCATTCTCACCATGCTGAAACTGCCTCCCACACCCCACCATGAGCCTCAAACATGTTTCCTTTTTTGGTTGATTGGAGCCCTCAGTCGATGCACTATTTTCTTTATTGTTAAGCAATAAGGAAAAATATCGCAACATTTTCTTGCAAGTTGCCCCTTGTCTGTCAAAGGAAGACCACTGGCTCAGCAGGGGGCTCTGAATGAGAACTCTTTTGAACCCTGATACCAGTCCAGCTTAGAAATAGCAGGGTGATCCTAGTCATCAACCCAGCTTTTGTAGCCCCTTATACCCTCTCCCGAAACTGGAGCTGCTTGAGAGTTTGACAGGACAGGCCACAGGAATGGCAAAAATTCCATGCATAGGCCTGGAGAAGTAACCAAGTTCATTTGACTAGATTGACCTAGGCTGGGGAGAACTGCAGGATCAGAGCTGGTTCAAACGTATAGTCCTGTTTCTCCAAGCCAGTGGCTTCAACACCAATCCACTTCAAGCCAACCCACCAACCTTTCAGCTTTCTTCAACACTACGACCTTGCGGTTGATTCCATGTGGCTTGGCCAACCCTGATACTTGGCTATGAAGGTCAATTATGAGTAAGAACATTGTGAGTAAGAACAGTGAGCACTGGGAAGCAAGACTTGTCTGGAGGGTTCCTTTGGGAGCTCAGCTTATCATGTAGCTAGTTTGAATTGTTCCCATTAATCTGGCTGGTACTGTAGCTGAGATCCAAATGGAAGGCCAAATTCTAACACTGTCCCCATTCTAGTTATTGAGAAGCCACAACGTTATTCCTCGCCCAAAGCACTAAAGATTGCTGATCAAGGAAAGTCTTACATAAACGAGCTAGTGAGGAATGAGGTCAGAGGCTTGCAAAAGGAGACTGGGCTCCCCTGGACTGAGTGACCAGGTGGAAGAGATACTGCAGCTGCCATATTAACAAAGCACAATAATTTATAAAGCTATACTTGAAGGAATAACACATTGGGAGCACAATCCTAACCCCACGCGGGAAAAGGGAAGCCAGTCTGCCTGCCCCATATCTAGCACGGAGCTGGAACTGGCTATGGCACAGCCCGGGGCAAGATGATTCCATTCCCCTTCCCCTAGGTCAGTGTTATTCACACTGTGGGTTGGGACCCACTTGGTGGATCATGACCTGCTGTGAGGGTAGGTGGCAGAATGCTGGAAGCAGCCATCTTGGAAACTGAAGACCTTACTCTTGCTATATTCCTTTTGTGAGTGTGTCACTGGCGGCCCTGTGATCTACCCCCCCGTCCAGGACTCACCTATCTCCGGCGGGGGAGGGGGGCTCTGAGACAGCCTCACAGGGGCCGGGAAGGGCTGGCTGGCTGATGGGCTGATGTCCGGTGACCCCAGGCGACCAGGCTCTGCAGCAGCCGCACCCAGGGCCGTTCGGCAGGGAGGCTGCCAGCCCGGCCTCACCTCTGAGTGGGGAGAAGCCGCGGTGAGGCCGGACACCTCCCCGGCAGCCGGCGCAGAGCCTGAGCACTGCCAGCTTGGCCTTGGCCTGGGCCAGCTGAAAGTCCCGCGAGATCTCTGGCCCGAGATCTCACCCGGGGCGGGACTTCCGGCCTGGCCCGGGGTCTCGTGAGATCTCCATGCCAAGGGGAAGGACTTCCAAGACCCAGGCCAGAGCTCATTAGGAGCTCGGCCAGGGAGGCAAGTGGTCGCTCCTCGGCGCTGGGAGCCCCCTCTCCTGGTGACCTCCTCAAGGGGGATACCTCCCCAGAGCCTGGTGGCGGCCCAGAATGCCCCCCCCATGGAGTAGGCTGCCCATCCTGCCCTCGCTGGGATGGGGATGGGGGAACTGGGTGCCGCCCTACTGGGATACCTCCCCTGAACAGGGGGTATCCCCACCGACAGGGGGCAGGAGACCCTCCCCCCTCCCAGGAATTCTACAACCCACCAACGCAAGGGGGCATGCACTGGCAGCCGCCCCCACCAGAAGGACCCTGGGCAGGGGGAGCCTGCCCGGCCAGACCATACCCCGCCAACCAGGGGCACATCTACACATGACAGCGACGGCATTTGGGGTAACCCTCTGGGGTAAGAGAGGGCCCTCACGGGCACACCAGAGACTTGTGGGGGGCCTGTGAAGCAATGTGGTCACCCCCTTTTTGTGTTGCTTTCCTAAATGAATGTAAAGAACTTGGCCCGAATAAACGGCTTGAGGCAAGCTCATTCAGTGTCTTGCCTCTCCCTGCACAGCGATCGCTCCAAGCGCCTGCAAGTCCACGACCTCCATCATCCCTCGATGTCCCGCGACTCGGGAACCGCCCCCATGGACTTCACAACAGTTTGAATTTTCAAGTGAGTTTTTTTAAATTTTATTTTTTGTCCCGTGCTTTTATGTAATATTTTGTCCTAAGCTCGTTTTCTGTCAAAGATGTTTCATGCTTGTGCATTTGCTTCAATCCCAGAATGCCAAATTGCATTATAGGAGTATCATCTACATTCTAGGAGTATCAATCAATCAATCAACAGGTACTTATATACCGCTTTTCAACACGAAGTTCACAAAGCGGTTTACAGGCAAATAGTAATAATAAAGTTAAATGGCTCCCTGTCCCAAAAGGGCTCACAATCTAAAACTCCTAGTATCATTCTAGGAGTATCATTTACGTCACACTGACAGCGCTTTCTGCTTGAAGATGGCCCTTCCGGCTGTGACACCACTTCCAGGTTAATGACATCACTTCTGGTGGGTCCCAACACAAGTGACATTCTCAAAAGCGGGTCCCGATCTAAAAAGTTTGAGAACCACTGCCCTAGGGTAACGCGGCAGCAGCCTGAATGGGGTTACTCGGGTCTGCGCCAGTGAAATCAGCCACGTAAATCCAAGCAGCCTAAATTGGAGCCAGTCCTACCAAAACTGGAGCCTAACTGGGGATTAGGACCCAGCCTAAGTGCCAGATCCTGATTCCACCCCTCTCCACAGGCCGGTCCACCCACGGGCTCACCTGCCCCCCACCTTACCCTGACCTGTTCCAGCTTCCCCCACTCAACCCTGCCCTCCCAACCCCCCCCCCCACTGGCAGAACCCAGCCCATGCTTTTCTGCTTCCCTGGGGCAGCACAAGGCTGGGTACAGCCTCTGCAGGCCAGTGTGCCTCCTCAGGCCCAGCCAACTCCCAGGCTGGCACAAATATGCCTTATGGCATGTTTACAACAGTGCTGGGCCGGTATAATGGACTTACACTGGCCTAATGCAATGTTTGGATTGTGCTGTTACTGTGCCATAGGCTTTATTAGATCTGCTTTTAGGGCATAGAAGAGAACATTTGTCCCTGCAGAAATGTTGTCTTCTGCCCAACCATTAAAGACACAGGAGCCCAGGAGACCTTCGCATTTGATTGGCATAAACATCTTTATAATGGACAACAAATGTTTGCACCAACAAAAGGGGTCTTCAGATGGCAGGGCCTGACTTACCTGAATAGAAGTTTAGTACTGCACAGACTCCGTCTTCTATGGTACATTCCCCGTCAACAGGATCACAGGTTGGCCATCCTTCTCGAGCTTGACAGAGTTCACATCTTATGGCATCTGCTGTGGAATATTGGGTTTTTGTTTTGTATTCACATGACTTGCTGAGACTAATACCCCAAGTGGAACGGTCAACAGCATTCTGTGTCATTTAATTGGAATCCCACCTGAATGCAGAGTTGCATGAGGAAAGCCCAACTGGATCAAGCCAATGGTCCATCTCAACCAGCATCCTGTGTCCATCAGTGGCTCACCAGCTGCCTCTGGGAAGGCAAGCAGGAAGGAAGATGCACCTCTCCCCCACCTCTCCCCCAGTACAGTATTGCTTCCCTGCAATTGGTGTTCAGAGGCACTCTGCCTTTGGAGATAGGGAATACTGATCTTGACCAGTGTCATTGATACAACTGCCTCCAGTCCTTCTTTAACCCCCCTTTACAGCTTCCAATCCCCTTTTAAATCCATCCAAGCAGAGGTGTAACTGGCTCAAATTGCACTGGGGTGTTCTGGCCCGTGGTGATGGCCATGGGCTGGAGGTCCTTTTGGATCAGAGAAAGGAGCAAGTCTAGTCCAAGGCTGAGGGGAAAAGACTCTTTGTTCAAAGACAAACAAGAAAACACACACAGTGCTGACAGGGTGGTGTTAAGGTGTTGAGAGTCAGGGGCACCTGCTAAGGCAGTGCAAGGTTATATGGGAAGTGCTCTCTTCATTGGTGCTTAATTGGTGGGAATTCCTCAAATGATGGAGGAGTAGGGCTGTTGCAGGGGTGATTAGGCTGCGAGCAGGTGGGAGATACAGACATTCCCAAGGCCAGGGGGAGTGGGCCTTGGCCACAGGTGATAGTAATCAGGCCCAGGATGCCCTTGTCCACTCCACAGCAGACAGAGTCCCTGGTGTGTGGCCTGGTTTGTGGTTTCTGCTGCCTCCCCTAGCAACAGAACCGGTGAGGACTCTGGGATGTTGGGAGGCAGACAGGCAGTTTCTGGGCCTGCACACAAGGCAAGTGATATCACTGCATCCAGCGGCGTTATTCACCCGGTACGCTGGGTGGGACTTACCTTTGAACGGCAGTCCGCCCGTTGCATCACGCCTCGTTCCGCTGCATTCCGCCGCTTTTCGACGTGTTCCGCCGCTCAAAGGTAAGTCCTGCCCAGTGTACTGGGTGAATAATGCCGCTGACTGCATCCCTAGTGCCAGCGCCCTGCCCCCGGTGCTGCCCAAACACACACACACACACACACACACACACACAGAGAGAGAGAGAGAGAGAGAGAGAGAGAGAGAGAGAGAGAGAGAGAGAGAGAGAGAGAGAGAGAGAGCACCAGAATCGCTCCATTTAGGAGTGTACCCGATGCAAGGGTGGGCAGGCGGGCAAAAAAGCATATGGCTTTTTTTCCTTGCTTGTTGTGCACTGCCACAAAAGGTGCCTGCTGCACCTGCCTCCTCTTGCAGCACCCTATATGCCTGCCTGCCTGCCTGCCTGCCGGACCATGTGTGGGACTGCTTTAATCCTTCAACTCTGCTAACATGTGTAATACCCCTCAGGTTATCACTGCTATCTTCCATGCCGTCACCCTCCTGCATTGTACGATATCTTGTTGTCTTGAGCCACTGTGAGATGCAGGAAGCTGGACTAGATGGGCTTTTGGCCTGATCCAGGGGGGCTGTTCCTATGTTCCTATTAGTTTGTGTCTGAAGAGGAACGTCTGGTTCTGGTGGCTGTCAAAGAGAAATGCTGTGGAGAATCTTGACTGGCCACCAGTGTGTTTACCTCAGAATTTACCTCAGATGCAGGGGAGTGGCAACGAGATGCGGGTATCTTGTTGTCTTGTGGGCTCCCTGAGGCATCTGGTGGGGCACTGTGAGATATAGGAAGTTGGACTAGATGGGCCTTTGGCCTGATCCAGTGGGGCTCTTCCTGGCCAGCCTATAGCACTAAGACTGAGGGCGCAATCCTAAACTGAGTTAGGCCGGGATAAGCTAAGCCAGCAAAGTTTGGCCAGCACAAGGGACACCGTAAAGTATATCTGGACCAATCGGAGTCAGAGAGCCCAGCACACAGATGTGAGCCATCCTCCCGGACTCCGAGAGTAGTCCAAACACGCTTTATGGTGGCCCTTATGCTGGCCAACCTTTGCTGGCTTAGTTTATGCCAACTTAAATCCAGTTTAGCATTGTGCTCTGAGATAGCACTGCTGCTTGCTCAGGGCTACTGGAAGACAGGACTGGGCTGTTCATCATGTCTCTCAATGATTTTTTCCCCACCCTAAGAGCGCAATCTTGAGCTGCACTGGAAAAGCACCCAAGGCTGTAGCTATATTCCTAGTTCAATCCCTGAACTGTATCCCTAGTTCAAGCCTGTTAGTGCAGACAAAATTAACCTTGATGCACCAGTGGTCTGACTCGGTAGACAGCAGCCCCATGTGTGCCACAGACTCAGTTTTCTGTGGTTCCTAGTGAGTTCCATTAGAGAAAATAAGCAGATGGAAATCTGGGAGACCCTTGAAAGGAGCCCAAACCAAATGCTTATTCAAAACACTGTGATTATGTGGGGCAGGAGGCCCCCTAAATGTCCCAGTTAAATTTTAACCCCTTGTATTTTTGAGTGATCAGCCGCCATTCTTTTAAATGAGGAAAGAAAGCATGTATGTGGGGATAATGTAGTAGAATCAACACTTGGATCAACTGAAGAAACTTCACAGTCAGGGAATAAGAGGGCAGGTCCTCTTATGGATTCAGAATTGGTTGAGGGCCAGGAAATTAATTGGTTGAGGGCCAGGAAACAGAGAGTGGGGGTCAATGGGCAATTTTCACAATGGAGAGAGGTGAAAAGCGGAGTGCCCCAGGGATCTGTCTTGGGGCCGGTGCTTTTCAACTTGTTCATAAATGACCTGGAGACAGGGATAAGCAGCGAGGTGGCCAAGTTTGCGGATGACACAAAACTTTTCTGGGTGGTGAAGACCAGAAAGGATTGTAAAGAGCTCCAGAAGGATCTCTCCAAGTTGGGGGAATGGGCAGCCAAATGGCAGATGTGTCTCAACGTAGACAAGTGTAAATTGATGCACATTGGGGCAAAAAATCAAAACTTCACCTATAGGCTAATGGATTCTGAGCTGTCTGTGACAGCTCAAGAGAGAGATCTTGGGGGTGCTGGTGGACAATTCAATGAAGGTATTGACCCAATGTGTGGCAGCAGTTAAGAAGGCCAGTTCCATGCTTGGGGTAATTAAAAAAGGGGTTGAGACTAAAACAGCCAATATTATCATGCTATTGTACAAATCGATGGTAAGGCCACATCTGGAATATTGTGTATACTTCTGGTCGCTGCACCTCAAAAAGTACATAGTGGAGCTGGAAAAGGTCCAAAAGACGAAAATGATTACGGGGCTGGGGCACCTCCCTTATGAAGAAAGACTGCAGCGTTTGGGGCTCTTCAGCCTAGAAAAAAGGCGCCTGAGGGGGGACATGATTGAGACATACAAAATAATGCACGGAAGGGATAGAGTTGATAGAGGGATGTTCTTTTCCCTCTCTCAAAACACCAGAACCAGGGGGCATCTGCTAAAACTGAGTGTTGGGAGAGTTAAAACAGATAAAAGGAAATGCTTTTTTACCCAGCGGGTAGTTAATCTGTATCCCTAGTTCAATCGGTCAATCCTCCAGGAAGTCAAGCCTGATTGCTCCCTGGAAGGACAAATCCTGAAGCCGAAGCTCAAGTACTTTGGCCACCTCATGAGAAGAGAGGACTCTTTAGAAAAGACCCTCATGCTGGGAAAGATTGAAGGCAAAAGGAGAAGGGGGCGGCAGAGGATGAGATGGTTATACAGTGTCACCGAAGCAGTGAACATGAAATTGGGCAAACTCCAGAAGCTAGTGGAGGACAGGAAGGCCTGGCGTGCTGTGGTCCATGGGGTCGCGAAGAGTCGGACACGACTTAGTGACTGAACAACAACAAAAAGTTAATCTGTGGAACTCTTTGCCACAGGAGGTGGTGATGGTATCTGGCCTAGATGCCATTAAGATGGGATTGGACAGATTTCTGGAAGAAAAGTCCATCGTGGGTTATAGGCCACGATGGGTTGTGCAAACTCCTTACATTGGTGGTGGACTAGTTCAGAGTGCCGGGTGCAAGGGAGTGGCAACAGGATGCAGGCATCTTGTTGTCTCGTGCCTCCCTGGGGCACCTGGTGGGCCGCTGTGGGATGCAGGAAGCTGGACTACCAGAAGCGGGTAAAGCGTCCTCCTCCCCCTCTATTAAAGCAGCTATGGGGCTGCAGAGGCATGTGCAACGTAACTCTGACATGCACAAGAAAAAGTGGGATGAGGAAGTATCACATGGAGACTGGACCGCACAAAGCCAGCCCATCCTTGAAGCAAACAATGCTGTTTGAATAGGGCAACCTATTGGATGGGAGCAAGTGGGTGGCCAACAGATGCCCACCCCATCCCACCCCACCCCACTACCAACGGAGCCAGCCTCCTTACCAGCCCCTTAATGCAGGACCTTGCACAAAAACAGACAATGCGCGGCACACTCAGCGCACTTTGCATTTCCCATGGTTTAAAGAGCCCGGTGGGGGAAAGTGCAAGATTGCTTAGAGAGCTTAGAGGCTCTTTAAACAAGGCACTTCTCCCTCTTGTTTGTGGATGGGACTTACCTCCTGGCCTGAAGCTGAAGAAAACACAGAAAGCAAGGAGCCAAATCTGGGCCATCTGAGTGGATGTGGCTCTAGGAAGTCGTGAGATCCTGTTGGGCAGCCTCTCGGCGTGAGAAGAGAAAGTGATCTCTTGACCATGGTAACTCCGCTTTTTATCCCTTGTCCGGAATTAGGGGTGGTGCCACCAGATCGGACTCTTCCGGTTACCTGCAGAAAGCATGCCCTCTGCAGGGATGGGGTTGCAGAACAGCAGAATTCTCCCCTCTGCTTGCAAACTGCTTTGGCGCAGGGTGCCCTGTGAGAGAGCAATGAGGAGGTTGCAGTGTTTCATTTCAGGTTGCAATATGCCCCGACTTCAACACTTTCCCCATCCTTACCCAAAAGGGGGGCTTTGATTTCTGGTGGTGACGTGCTCCCCCAAAGTGCTGGTAAGTCAGTGGGGTAATGGGGCAGAGGGTGGGAGGATCGGGGCAGAACAGGGGAGTGGCAGGGCAGGAGGCAGTGGCACCCAGCATGAGCATCTTGGGTCTGATGCTGTCCCCTCTGGAGGGAGCCAAGGCACCCTTTTTGAGCTGACACAGGTCTGGGGCAGTCGAGGAGCTTATTGAGGGGTAAGGAAAATTACTTTCCTTTTTGCATTGGAAGACTCCCAGTCGACTCCCCCCTGCCCCCGCCCAGCATGCAGTGCAGCCTGTTTTGGCACAGCTACATGCTATGGTGGAGGGATGTGGTGGTGCAGCACCTTAAACCGCTGCTGCTGGGCTTTCCGACTGGAAGGTTGGGAGTTCAAGACTGCGCGACAGAGTGAGCTCCCATTGCTTGTCCCAGCTCCTGCCAACCTAAATGCAAGTAGATAAATAGGGACCACTTTGGTGGGAAGGTAACGGCATTGCGCTACGGCATATAGTCATGCCAGCCACATGACGGACAAAACGCCGTTTTGTCCTCGGACAAAACGCCGGCTCTATAGGCTTTGAAACGGAGATGAGCACCATCCCCTACAGTCAGTCATGATTAGATCATTCGGTCGTGGGGAAACCTTTACTTTTACCTTTATATGCTATGGTGCAGAATAGCACTGGGCAGCTTTTTAAATTTTTAAATTTAAATTTTTAATTTTTTTTTAAATTTTTAAATTTTTAAATTTTAGCAAGCTGCTCTCTATCCTGAGGCTCTCATGCATTTAAGACAGCAAAACAATTTCCCATAAGGGTCCAGATCAGATGGAAACCTGCCATCCTACTCTACCAGGGAGGTCAGGGAGTGGCCTCCCTACTCAGGGAGGTCAACTGGGATAACAGAGGGCCCAGCCCAAGTGGTATTACAGAAGGAGAGTTGGATCTCTTGAGGTTCGGGTCTACCCAATTAGGGGGTACAGGCATGCCGTGGTATCCACTGATTTGGCATCCATGGTTTCAGTTATCCACTGAAACCATGGATACTGGGATGCCTATTAAAAAGATAGAGAAACATTAAACAAATCTCATTTTTTACCTTGTTGCAGCAAAACCACTGGCGTTCTCCTATCTATATAAAAGCGTCCCCAGTATCCACAGTTTCAGGTATCCATGGTGAGGTCTGGAACGGAACCCCAGCAGATACCAGGGCATATGCTCAGTCCCTTGCCCTGATGGGACTGCTGCATCACCCCAGCCGAGAGAAATGATGCCTCACCCTCACCCGAGCTGGCTGCCCCGGATCCTTCGGTTCCTCTCCTGACCTCTTCCCTCCCCCAGCCCAGGTTGTTCTGTGTTGATGGCACTCCCCTTCCATCTGCTCCCTTTCTTATGCGCCACACTGCTGGAAAAATGTCAGTGTGTGAACTGAGCCACCCAGTACTGTAAAGGTAAAGATTTCCCCAAGACTAGGTGTAGTCGTGACCGACTGTAGGGGGCGGTGCTCACCGCCGTTTCTAAGCCGAAGACCGACGTTTGTCTGAGGACAAGCTTCTGTGGTCATGTGACCGGCATGACTATACGCCGTAGCTCACGGAGTGCTGTTACCTTCCCATCGAAGTGGTACCTATTTATCTATTGGAATTTATACATGCTTTCGAACTGCGAGGTTGGCACAAGCTGGGACAAGCAATGGGAGCTCACTCTGTCATGTGGTCTTGAACTGCCAACCTTCCAGTCAGCAAGCTCAGCAGCAGCAGTTTAACCCACAGCACCACCATGTCCCTTACCCAGTACTGTACAGCTATACTATTTAGAAGTGATATAGAAGTTGGCCCCAAAAGGGGGGAGTTTGTTGCTAGTTAGGGGCTCATGTATTTGCTGTCTCCTACATTTATCAGACCTCTGGTTTGACTTCCCTTTCTTTTGTTGTTTTCTGCCTGTGCAGCAAAGACTGCAGTCTATGTTAAGGGAAAGCTCTTAGGGCACAATCCTAAAATGTGTTAGGCCGGCATAAGCTAAGCGGGCAAAGTTTGGCCAGCGGAAGGGACACCGTAAAGTATGTTTGGACTACTCTCGGAGTCAGGGAGGCCAGCGCACAGACGTGAGCCATCCTCCCTGGCTCCGAGAGTGGTCCAAATACTCTTTACAGTGGCCCTTGTGCTGGCCAAATTTTGCTGGCTTAGTTTATGCCGGCCTAATTCCAGTTTAGGATTGCAGTCTTAAAGTCAGTTTTATCATGTGTGAGACTGCTTTAACAGCTCCCCCCCCCACAGCTTTGCTAACGTGCATAATACCCCTCAGGTCATCACTGCGAGGAGATGGTCTCATGGGTGGAGATGGTCTCCAGATGGTCACCAGTCTCCACCATCTCTCTCTGGTTTCCTGCCCACTATCCCTGTTGAAACCTTCAGGATTGCTTTTTTCAGTAGTCACCAGGAGATTGATGCTGACTCTGGGGCACTCAGACCAGTCCCAGCGCAGGTCCATGTTAACCCACAGCAGCTCCCTGAGGAGACCTCCAGCAGCCACAATGCCCCTGCAGGACCCAGCAGGCTGCATCGCCACGCCAGGAGTTAGGATTGGGATGAAAAGGAGAGAAGAGCTGGAGGGAAAGGCATCATCATGATGGACATTTCACTAGCGAATATGAACAGTAACACAAAAATAGATTCTTCCCCCCCCCAAAAAAAACTAGACGTTCATTTGGTAGGAAAAGTGAAGACTTGCCATAAGGATGATTGCAAGTGTGACACTGAAGGAACAAATCCTGAGACTGGATACTGATATAAATACAGCTGCTGTTCTGATCGGGACTACTGGTAGTTCTTTTGCATGTGAGTGAAGACGGCTGTAAAATCTAGAGGAGTTTCTCCCCTGAGCTTGGATGCAAGCCTCTTTCCATGAAGTGCATTTTCATTTCCATGATCAGGTTCATCATTCCATGAAATGGAACCATGGCCATGAAATGCCCATGAATTCCATGGACATGTTCATGAAAATATACACAATTCCATGAAATGGAACAATTGCTATTAAATGTCCATTAAAATGTATGCATCAGTTAATTGCATTCTGGTTTGGCTGTTGATTTGGACGTTCTCTAGGCCAATGGTTCTCAAACACTGAGAACCATTGGCCTGAGCACTGAGCACTGGGACCCACATTTTAGAATGACAATCTGTCCGGGACCTACCGTCCTGTGATGTCATGGCCGGAAGTGCCATTATTGTGATGCCAGAGCCTGCTGCTTTCCTAAAAATGCAGCAATTACTTGGGTTATTTCTCAGCCATTTTCCAAGAACAAAATGAATCAGAAAGAAAACAGCCTATTTACAGCCATGACACAAGCAAACCATCCACACAGCCCTCCCCCTTTCCAGCATCCCATCTTCCCATATTTTCAATATGGCTGCCCTAGGTGCTTTGCGGCTTACCTGAAATTGGCTCACAACCCGCTGGTGGGTCCTGACCCACAGTGTGGGAGCCACTGCTCTAGACTCATTTATCCAATAGGATCAGGGCCAACCTTAGGAGCTGCAGTGCCCAATGCAAAATGTATTTCTGGAGGGAGGAGACTCATGGAGCTCTCCTACTCACCAGGATGAGCAGCAGTGGCGATGCCCCCGGCAGTGGCATCAACGCAAACTGCTTTGGGGTGGTGGTGGTAAATTCAAGCCAATTGGAGCCAGGGATGATGGGAGGGAGGGACATTAGGCAGCCATGCTGTGCTCACCCTCTCTCCTTATAACCCTCTGGCATGGAGGATTCCATGCTGGAACGATAGCTACAGAGTGAGGAACAGTGCCACAGCTGCAGGTGCTTCACTCGCCGCCTCAGTGTGGGGCCCCTCCAGACACGGGGCCCAATTTGGCCCAATTGCCCTCAAGCCGTCCCTGATCAGGACAACCTACCAGCAGAGAGAGCTGCTGGCCAAATGTCCACTGCTCTACAGCACCACCTCAGAAGGTGTCCAGAAGTTACAATCAAATACTTTTACAGCCTATCTGGAACCTGTCATTGGAATGGCTAATAAGGTCCCATCTTAGGCTTAGGTAACCTCTGCTTCTTGCCTTGATTATCCGTTTGAGCCACTTGTTATTGAGTGTAAGCCCTAGCTGTGCCTACATCATTGTGCCCACACTGTTCTGGTATAGCCTGGGCACACGTCTATCTCATGAATTGCATTTCCATTTCCATGATCAGGTTCATCATTCCATGAAATGGAACCACGGCCATGAGATGCCCATTAAAATAAATGTACCAGCAAACTGTATTCTGGCTTGCTGTTGGTTGGATTCCTTCTCTGCGCTCAAGGTAGGCTACATGTCCTTTTACTTAGGCTGCAATCCAAAGTGTACCCTATGGCACACAGTGCTGGACTGAGAGTGTTGATCTGGATGTCTGTGCCCATGCTGAAGCCGGGTGCGCCACTCCTGCACCCGCCGAATTTCAACTATATCCTTTTTGAGATGTGGCGAGCAGAACTGTACACAATACTCCAGATGTGGCCTTACCATTGATTTGTACAATGGTCATTCCATCCTTCTCCCCATGCTGCCCCACCCCTGTGCTGGTCTTTTGCTCCACCTGTGTGACTCCGGCCTTCTTCCTGCCCCACTTTCTCTTACAGCAATGATAGCCACAACCCCCCTTTTTTGCTAATTTTATTGTTGACTTATATTTATTTCTGCTGCTTCATGTCCTCCCTTAGATGAGGTTTCTAGTCTTACCTGGAAGTCTTCTTGCCTTTTATAGCTTTGCTGATTCTGCTCATTAGCCATGCTGGCATCTTCCTGGGCTCCTTCATACTTTTGGACTAATTTTTGGGGAAAGGTAGGAGGTTCTTAATCAAAACCAAAGCATCTCCTCATGGCTCGTTCAATTTGTAGCTCTTTTATGCCTCCTTTTGCCTTCTGAAGACAGGTGCTTAAGGGCCCATCACAAGAGCTAAGGAGAGCCATGCAGTGGTCTTTAAGCACCATACTGTTTCATCACCCAAGGAAGCTTGCAAGCAAGGCTCATTCCTTAGCCACACCCCTGCAGTTTTGGAGCACCGTCACTTCCGTAGCTAGGTGGAGCATGACTGCAGCTTTCCACCCCAGAAAAGTGGCCTGAGGAACCAATCACATCCCATTCTGGATTTACATAACTGCCTTATCTTACCTAGTTTCTTTGTGTAGGTTCAGTGTCTGCTTAGGAGTCCTGCTGGAACCACTGAACTGTCAGCCTGCCTGGCTGCCAACTAGAACCCAGGTGGTCCACTCGGGAGAGTCAGGTTTGCTCTCCACACCCAAAGGTCATTCAATGGGACCCAACTGGAGACAGGAGACTCAGGGACTCGGAATGATGCAGGTTTGGCTGATTGCAGCCTGTATATTCTTTGACGTCATCACAGGAGGTACGTCCCAGCAACTCAAGAGAGGCGCATATTTGCACTGTTTCTTAAAATGAATACTAAAAGGAAAAAAACTTTGCCCCTTCCTCCCCCCTCCTCCCCACATAACACCTTCAGAACCTGCTGGATTGGGCCAAAGGCCCGTCTAGTCCAGCTTCCTGTATATCACGGGCAGGTCCACCCCTAAGGCTCTTGCAGGCTCTCGCGAGAGGGCCAGCCCCAGAAGGGGCGGGACCAACCTTAGGTGCCGGGGAGCTCATAAGGGGCCTGGCTGGCACCGGGGGAGGAGGCTCCTCCCCTGGTGTCTGCAACTCAGGGAGAACGGTCAATGGAGGCAGAGGCCTCCTCCTTCCTCAGCCTTTACCTGTCCCTGAAGGGGTTTGAGCAGCCCCGACCCCAGGACCCATAGACCAGTGGGGGGCTGACCCTTGGCTGGGACCCACCTGGGGATACCCTCAGCCTAGCTCCCCTACTGGGGAGGACAGCGCCAGCCGCAAAGAGGGCACCATAGGAAGACTCGGGGAAGACTTGGGTGAGCCAGGCTGCCAGAGGCACAAAGGAGTTAGGCGAGCGGCAATTCTCCTAGTGAGTGATGGAGCCTGTGACGGCTCCATGAATGTAAAGCATGTAACCAGAATAAACCATCTGTGGCAAGCTACAACATCCCGGAACCTTCTTGTGTGCAGCTGAGAGATCGCCAGAGCGTGGGCATGTCGTTGTCTTGCAATTGCCCTCAGGGTGGCAGAGTCCTGCGAGAGAGAATGGATGTAACAATGGTGGAGAATGCAGGCACTGCTGCCAGGGGCCCCGAGGCATCCAGGGAGGCGGGCACCCCCAAGTGGATCTGATGGCGGATGCTGCAGCAGCAAGCCCAGGCAGAGGGGCAGCAACACCTCTTGGCAATGCTGGTTGACTAGCAAGTGACGTTAATGCAACAAATAACCCAGATGGCCAACCCCGCCCCCTCTGTGACCCCAGGCAGCTCCTCGGGCTCCTTGGACAGGGGACCACCTATCTGGTTGTAGAAGATGGGCCCTGAAGATGATCCAGAGGCCTATCTCAATACCTTTGAATGCATCGTTGTGGCTGTGGCCTGCACACTCATCCAGTGGGCAGTGATACTAACCCCATGTCTGATGGGAGTAGCCCAGGAGGCTGTGGAAACATTTACCCCTGATGAGGCTGCCATGTATACCCATGTGAAGGCCACTATTCGGGGTACACTTAACTTCTCAGAGGAAACATATTGGTGGCGCTTTTGGGAGGTGGAGCTACCCCGGGGGGGCTAGTGTCCAACTAGCTGGCAACCACATCCGCAGCAATGGGACTCAGTGGCTTCAGCCCACTACCCGGTCATCCCAGGACGTCATTGGACTGATTTTGGTCGAGCAGTTCCTTTCAATCTTGCCACAAGCCGCTCGCCACTGGCTGCTAAGCAACCGCCTTTCGACCTTTGGGCAAGAAGTCACCTTGATGGAGAGCTATGAAGCAGCAATCAGTACCAGCTTCTCAAACAACAGGCTGGCATGCTGCATTGAGCATCGACCACCAGGACCCAGATCCTGACCAGGCGGACCAGGGGGCATGGCCTTGGGGGGAACCACGAAGTGCAAAGCCTATAGCGCGATGGGCCCTTGAAACATGGGCAAGGAGTTTCCTGGCCTATAGCGCGATGGTCTGAAAGAGATTTATCTGTGGCTCTCTTATGAGGGCCACACCTAATGTGGCCATGACAAAGCTGGTCAAGGTCACTGCATGAAAATTAACTTCATGGGAGGGGGGAGGGGGACCACTCATGGGACTCATGGGAGGGCTCATGGGAGGGGGGCTGCTTGTGCAGATCCCTAATCCTGAATGTTTTACAGAGTGAGATGGGGAAAGAGAGAGAGCCCTTAATAAGGATCAGGGCCACTAGCTTATCCAATGAAACTATAGCCCAGTGCAGAGGGCAAAATTATGACCAGGAAGTGACATCACTGTTCTATGTTCCTTTTCTTGGTTTTTTGACCATAACGTTTGACTGCATACTGCATGAAATTCCACGTTGAATAATATATAGCAGGACAGCATTATTCTTAAAAATGCCGTTTTCATAAGCTGTGATTGTTACATGACCGCTGGATTGTGCTCTGAGAGTGGTCCAAACATACTTTACGGTGCCCCTTCTACCAACCAAACTTTGTTGGCCTAACTGTGCCTGCCTCACTCTAGGTTAGGATCGTGCCCTCAATTCTGCATCGACTGGCATATAATGGGCCTGGTCTAAAAAGGAAGCTCCAGCGGGGGAGGGAGAGAGCAAATGCCAGCCAATCAGATGTGTTCCAGCTAAGGATCGTGGGACTGGCACTCTCTCTCTCTCTCTCTCTCTCTCTCTCTCTCTCTCTCTCTCTCTCTCTCTCTCTCTC